>VKOC01016264.1:0-31051 GCA_009364415.1 Spea multiplicata
TGTGGCAGAGCCTGTCCTTCTGTTTATTTGGTCATTTGTTTCCTTGCTGTAGAAATAAATTAAATTATTTATTTTTTACTTATCCAGAGATAAAACACCCTCCTGAATTTGTAGTTACTTCAGAGGGCAAAACTTTCTAGACCCAGAAATCAGTGAGAGGAAAAGTAAAGGTTTTGTTTTATTTACACTATTTAAATCTGCATATTTTATTAAAAAGTATTAGTGGCACTAAATTGTGGCTTCAGGTGATGAGTTTTTTTAGTGTACCGATGTACTCCCAATCCCATCCCATTTCATCAATATGTCTTAGAAAATTGGAAAAAGATGGGCATAAATGGTGGGCTCCACTCAAAAATATATTTAAACCTGTAGAAAATGCCTGTGCTATTGTAATGATTTGGTGAGGTAGATAGCCGCTTAAGATGGTCATCCAACGCAGGAATTCCCAAATCAGGGGATCCAGAGGAAGAGCAGTCGGTGGAAACCATAGACACAGTAAAAAGGTGTATGCTGGGTACAGCCTTGTACAGCATTGTTTAGGGCGAACTCCGCTTGTGGAAGAAGGACAGCCCAGTCGTTCTGGTTGTCATTATTGAAAGCCCGCAAATACTGTTCAAGGCGTTGGTTGGTTCATGATAAGCGCGTGATAAGCGGTGGAAAAGGCGATACCCACAACTTTGTAGGCTCTCCAGAATCAGGAAACAAATTGGACTCCACGCTCGGAAACAATCACCTGGGGAAGGCCGTGGAGTCGTACGACATCTCTGACGAAGATAACTGCAAGCTCCTTAGCTGTCGGTAATTTGACGAGAGGCACAAAATGAACCATCCTGGAGAACCAGTCAACAACAGTAAGTATAGTGGTGTAGCGATGAGAGGGAGGTAGCTCCACTATGAAGTCCATGGCGATGTGGGTCCAGGGACGACTGGGTACTGGAAGGGGCAATAGCTAAACAAACATACTTTTCTTCCCTCGTTTCATCTCTTTCCTCCAACCCCAAATGACTTTTCTCCACCTTGCACTCTCTCCTCACCCCACCCACACCATCTCCCTCATCTGCCTTTAGTGCACAAGACCTTGCTGACTATTTCCAAAAAAAAAAACCCAACCCATCCGTAACAACATTCTTGTGCATGGTCTCCCCGTTCCTCCTCCTTCCGCAATCAACCCCTCTGCCTCTCTTATCTCCTTCTCCCCAACCACAGTGAACGAAGTACTTGCTTTACTCTCTTCCTCACATCTAACTACATGCTCTCTTGACCCCATCCCTTCATACCTAATTCCATCATTCTCCTCTAGCCTTACTCCTGCCCTCACTCACATATTTAACTCCTCACTCTCTACTGGCATATTCCCATCCACATTCAAACATGCACAGGTCAATCCCATGCCCAAGAAACCATGCCTTGATCCAAATTCCCCTGCTAACTACCGCCCCATATCACTACTTCCAATAACATCCAAACACTTAGAAAAACTAATCTACGACCGTCTAACCCACTTTCTGTCCTCAAACTCTCTGCTCGACCCCCTGTAATCCAGTTTCCGCCCACAGCACTCGACCAAAACTGCTCTCACCAAAGTCACAAATGACCTTCTATCTGCTAGAAACAATGGCCACTACTCTATCTTAATCTTACTTGACCTCTCTGCTGCCTTAGACACAGTCGACCACCCCCTCCTCCTACAGACTCTCAGCTCTCTTGGTGTACGTGACACTGCTTTCTCCTGGATTAACTCGTATCTTTCCAACAGATCCTTCTCTGTGTCTTTTGCTGGCGACTCCTCCACCTTAATGCCTCTGTCTGTTGGAGTACCTCAGGGCTCTGTCCTGGGTTCTCTACTATTCTCCATCTATACTTCCTCACTTGGAAAACTCATCAACAGCTTTGGGTTCAAATACCACCTCTATGCTGACGACACACAAATCTATCTCTCCAACCCAATCTCTCTGCATCTGTCCTCTCTCAGATCAGCAGCTGCCTATCTGGCATCTCTTCCTGGATGGCCTCTCACTACCTCAAGATAAATATGTCTAAGACTGAGCTACTTCTAATCCCTCCCTCTAACTCTATTCCCCTCTCTGACCTTTCTATCACTGTTGACGATGCCACTATCTCTCCATCACCACATGTCCGCTGCCTCGGAGTGACCCTAGACTCTAACCTATTTTTTTATCCCTCACATCAAATCACTCTCTAAATCTTGCCACTTCCAACTGTGTAATATTTCCAAAATCCATCCCTTCCTGACTGCCAGTACCACAAAACAACTAATCCACTCCCTCGTAATCTCCCGTCTAGACTACTGCAACAACCTACTTACCGGCCTCCCTCTCTCCCGACTATCCCCTCTTCAATCTGTGGTCAATGCATCTGCCAGGCTAATCTATCTCACCCGACACTCTGCATCTGCTGCACCTCTCTGTGAGTCCCTCCACTGGCTCCCCATCTATAGCAGAATTAAATTCAAAATACTCACTCTATCCTACAAATTCTCACTAATACCACTCCCCTCTACCTATCCTCCCTTATCAGCAAATATACACCAGCCCGCCCTCTAAGATCCAACAATGACCTACTCCTTGCATCTTCACTTATCACCTCCTCCCATGCCCACCTACAGGACTTCTCTCGCGCAGCACAACCCTCTGGAACTCTCTTCCCCATGCTGTCCGACTCTCACCAACTCTACCCTCCTTCAAATGCTCCCTAAAAACGTTTCTCTTCAGGGAAGCCTACCATTGACATAAACTCTCCCTACGTTAACATCATTCACTACCACGCAGTCCTCACCTCCTGTTTCTCACCCCTTATCCACCTAGAATGTAAGTTCCTGCGGGAAAAGGGCCCTCCATTCCTCTTGTATCTGTATGTCAATTGCTTGTCATTTCGTACTTGTCATTATCTGTAAACTTTTTACCTTGTACAGCGCTGCGCTTTATAAATAAAGTATAATAATAATAATAATGTGTTGTAGAAGGGGAGGGGAAACAGCAAGAGTCACAAGCGTCGGCCTTGGTATTCTTGGATCCTGGACGATAAGAGATTATGTAAATGAAGAGGGATAAGAAAAGGGACCATCGTGCTTGTCGGGGTGTTAGTCACTTGGCATCGCCAATATACTGGAGGTTCTTGTGATCCGTGAGGATTGTAACAGGAATACGGGAGCCCTCCAGAAGGGGAAGCCACTCAGAAAGGGCGAGAATGACTGCCAGTAGTTCATGATTGCCTTTGTCATAGTTCATCTCTGCAGGAGAAAATCGTTTAGAGAAGAAGCCACAGGGGTGTAGAGGCCCTTTGTACGTTTTGTGTTGGGACAATACTGCTCCGGCTCCGATTTCCGAAGTATCTACTTCGATTAGGAAGGGTTGAGATACATCAGGATGTATGAGGATCGGACCGGACACAAACTGGGTCTTTAGTTTATGGAAGGCTTGGACTGCAGCGGTAGGCCAGTTATGGCAGTCAGTTCCCTTCTTGGTGAGATCGGTCAAAGGAGCTACAACTTTGGAAAAGGCCCGGACAAATCTGCGATAATAATTGGCAAAGCCGAGAAATCTTTTGAGGGCTTTAAGTCCCTGTGGTTGAAGCCATTGCAGCATGGACTGGAGCTTGCCAGGATCCATCTCGAACCCTGTACCGCTAATGACGTAACCTAGGAAGGATACACGGTTGACTTCAAATTCACATTTCTCTACTTTTGCGTATAACCATTTTTCACAAATACGTGTCAGGACCTTCTTTACGTGTGTTCGATGAGAAAGCAGATCAGGCAAGTGGATTAGAATGTCATCAAGGTAGATGGCAACGAATTGGTGCAGAAAACAGTCATTTACAAAGTCCTGAAAAACAGCCGGGGCATTACAGAGCCCGAATGGCATTACTGTATATTCATAATGACCAGAGCGGGTGTTAAAAGCTGTCTTCCAGTCGTCATTCTGACGGATAAGAATGAAGTTGTACGTACTCAGTAGATCTAATTTCATGAAAAACCTTCGAGCCTTTGAGGCGGTCAAACAACTCATGATGAGCGGCATAGGGTAAGTGTTTTTGATGATGATTTGATTAGGACCCCGATAGTCAATGCACGGACATAGACCTCCATCCTTCTTGAAAGCTGAGATGTGTAGAGCCCATTTGCATGGCCTCTTCAGCGGGAGGAGAAACAGGTTCAAAAGGTGCTAGTCGAGGGCCAAAATGTACTGGGGTCCTCTTTTGTCGATCTTGCTGCACCTGACGTTCCCAGAGGCGCAGGTCAATGTGGCCTATGTAGGCAATGAGCTCTTCTAGATCCATGGGCAGGTCCCGGGCAGCCAACTCCTCTTTCAGACAGCCAGATAGGCCATTAGTGAAGGCGGCAACCAAGGCTTTGTTGTTCCATGCCACTTCTGCAGCCAGGGTATGGAATTCGATGGCATAGTCAGATAGGCTGTGTGTACCACGACACAGTGAGAAGCAACTTGATGAGGCAATGTGGCCAGGACCCGGCCTGTCAAACACTTGACGGAAAGTGGTTAAAAAGTCATTATAATTGTTGATCACATGGGCTCTGTCAGATGGGAACAAGTGGGGAGACATCTCGAAGTGAATGGAGCACTGGTTTAGGAATCCACAACAGGTGGCTGGATCACCTCCATATCTGGATGGAGGAGGCAAACGGAGGGTATGAAGACCTTGGTCAGCTGGCGGTGGAACAGCAGCACATGGGGCCGCAGTCGCGGGAAGAGGACCACGTGGTGGATCAGTCCTCGCCAGGTGCGTTTGCAAGGCCTGAGCCACGTGGCCGACCACGCAGTGAAGACGCCGGGGGCGCTCGCTGCCTGGGAAGCAACCGCAGAGGGACGAGTTGCGGGAGTAGAAACGGAGAGGGACCGGGAAGTCAGGTAAGTCCTTACAGCTATCAGCCATATAGTAAAAAAAAACAGGGATCGAGGATGAATATGTTGTAAATGAGGTGGGTTTTTCCTAGATGTATAGATGTAAATGTTTTTCTAAACATTTTTGAGAACTAACCACAGAGGATGTGAAGACTGTGAGGACCGTCTTTGTGTTCGGGGAAAAAAACCTTCGTATTCTATGAATATTCATTCATTCCTGTGTTCGTTTCAGGCAAAAATGAATATACCTTCTTCCTTTTTGTAGTAGTGCACCGGTTTGGTTAAAGATCTAGCTAATTTTAAATGTAATAAGTGTTAAATTAAATGCATACATAGGTGTTAAATTAAATGCATGATGTCACAAGAGTGAGCTAATTGGACAAACGAAGATCAGCTCGCACAGTCAATGTCCCTCCTCTTCTTGAACTCTTTCAAGAAATGACGGACGCAGTGCAAAAACAAAGAAAAACTGGTGCATATATTCGTGTACGTTTATCCGCTGCCATATTTGTTTATTCAGTATTCGGTTTGAACAACGAAATCACAACATTTGTTGTTAAATGATCAAAAAAAATTAATATGTCTATTTTTGAAATTATTTTTACTTTGCAGCATTTTTTTAACACCTGCCTAGAACTTTTGCACAGTACCGTATATATTAAATTATATATGTATGGCTACAAAGCATTTTTTACTTGCCAAAAGTAAGAATGAAAATATTTGTTGTAAGATATTTGTTAATAGAAACCTAGTTAAAATAAAGTCAACATTCTGGCTTTTATTCCATGTAGTTTACGTTGTTATAGGTTGGCTCAAGTGTAAAACATCTTGTAGTTCTACCACTGAACCACCAGAGGTCATCTAATTTGAAAAATACCTACATTTTTTTTCAGAAAAATCCTACGATGAAAGCAAAATATACCAATTGTATGATCCTAGAGTAATAATTTAACCAGGATCTGTCACTTTTTCTGAAATGCCACATTGTGCAATGCAATAAACAAAATGTAATGTTAAATGATGAAAATATGCAATATATTTGTGTACAAAACACATTATATCTTTGACCAGCTAGTTACCTTACTACTTGTAAGTATCTACATTATTATTATTATAATTATTACTACTATTATTATTACTTCAAGGGCCAATCCTTTGGGTCTCCTTAACAGCCGGCTCAGACCTCTCTTGATGCTTCCTTCCTTACGTCTTACGTAATGAGAACATCATTAGGTGGCAATCAGACTGTGGAGGAGGCATCAGGGGAGAGGTCTGTGCTGACATATATACAGAACAACTTCCACTCATCTACAGTTGAACCATAGATCATCAGATGAGAGAACAGAATGGGCAGGTATCCATTTGAACATGAAATATGTTTAGGGGGCTGCTACAAAGAGATTTGTAGTTGAGAGTTATCCCCTTAAGGACAACGGTGTGTCCTTAAACCCATTAATGATAATGCATTGTGAGCTTGAACATGTACAGGCTTTGCCATGAAGGGATTAAGATTTAAAATTGAATTGTGAAGTGTACAGGCAACTGGTGAAGAGACTGACAGAGGAGAGAAGTATTAGTAGAAGTATTAGTAGATTGACGAGTAAGGAAATGAAGCCTAGCACCAGTATTCATGAAGGATTGAAGGGGGGAAAGATGAGCATGAGGGAGACTGAATTGCCATAGTCAAGATGGAGATAATGATATGCATGAACAAGAGCAGTAGTTACAATTCGGATGTAGTATAAGGATGATGGAAGACTGACATTGGGGGAGACTGACAAAAGAATGTTAGTGTTTGGGGAAGGGACGATAAGTTAAATTTGTAGAGACTGAGCTTTAGGAATTATTAAGACAATGATTTATAAACAGAGATGAGGCAAAAAGTCACATAATCAGAGAAGAAAGATCAACAAGAGAAAGACAGTTTCCCTTAGGGCAAAATGACAGTGCTTCCAGTGAAGTCCACTTCTTGATCCTCCAGTCGGGGGTGCTAACTAGCCATAGTATTATGAGATGACCTCAGGCGGTGTACTGCAGAGTTTAGGTGTATGAAGCTAACTGCACAATCATTTCTCATTTCTATAAGAGTGTAAAGCTGTATTAGTCTCCGCTGACTCTGCTACAAAAGGTAACTTTGAACGTGGCATGGTTGCTGGTGCCAGATGGGCTGGTCTTAGTATTTCAAAAACTGCTGATCTACTGGGATTTTCACACACAACCCTCTCTAGGGTTTACAGAGAATGGTCTGAAATGCTATGCAGAATACCATCTCTGAACGGACAACACGTCGAACCTTGAAGCAGATGGTCTACAGCAGCAGAAGACCACACCGGGTGCCACTCCTGTTAGCTAAGAACAGGAAACCAAGGCTACAACTTGCACAGTCTCCCCAAAATTGAACAATGGAAGACTGTAAGAACGTTGCCTGGTCTCATGAGTCTCGATTCCAGCTGCGACATTCCGATGGCAGGGTCAGACTTTGGGGTAAACAACATCAAAGCATGGATCCATCCTGCCTTGTATCAACATTCAGGCTGGTGGTGGTGTAATGGTGTGGGTGACATTTTCTTGGCCCCTTAGTACCAATTGAGCATCGTTTAAATGCGACAACCTACTTGAGTATTGTTGCTGACCATGTTTATGACCCTTTATGGCCGTATCTATATATATACATTTTTACAATTTCTTTTTTTATTTGTTTGGGGGGTAATAAACATGGCCCATTTCCCACCGTTTATGAGTTTTGTTTCTCCAGTAAGATTTATTTATTATCAGTGGGAAGGTCCATTTCCCAAGACCTCTGTTAAATAGTGTCCCTGTTTGGGGTCAAGAACTCTACATACTCAATTTAAATGCCCCTACACCGCATGATCCCACCGCATGATCCCTACATTGTTGAGGTACACAAAACAATTTGTCCAAAGCTTGCTCCAAGACCTATGTGATCATTTACATAAATCCGAGAAGTGGAAATACAAATCTTACACAGTGTATCTAATATGACAATTTCATATAGTACTACATGTTGACAGATGGGGTTTTTTTTAGAAAAATATGTTACATTGTCTGAGAAAAGTAAGAAAATCCAACCGTATATAAATAAAGGATTAGGGAACAGTTGTAAGATTGTAGAAATGAAGGAAATTATAATACTGTCAAACTAATTGTCATGCCGTCAAGTATATGCCATCTTCCTACGGCACATCCCAGAAACTAGACCAAGAAGTCGTTCCACCAGGGGGGCAAGTGAGGGAGGGATTTGACGATTTGTTACAAATATTTCCTCTGGCTTTCTGTAATGTTTATGTTGTCCCCTCCTATCTCACTGGGTGTCTATAAATACCGCCAGGCCCACTCTCTTTCAAATGGATTATAAATGGAGTATAACATTGTGTGGCTTCTCAGTAGGGACCCCCTTAGCCCTGGGTAGCCTAAAATACAAATATATGAAATGAGTAGTGCGCAAAATGATAACTGCATAAACAAAGAAACACGTTTCAAATAAATTGACTTTGTGAAAATGTTGCTGGTACGCCTAAAACAAAACCCCACTTTGTTTATTTCAAGAAAATACAAAAACCATATGTAGGTGACTCCGGTATGCCACTTATTTTTATGTTATTTCTCCTTCTCCTATGCTTGCGTTTGCCAGCTTCTCCTTCCTCTACCTTTTGTTTCAATTCAATACGCTTTTCTGCTAGATTGTTAAATCCGCCGGCATATTCCTCCTTTTTTTTTTCCACGTGGTCTGCTCTCATTCCTGTTCCTTTTTAAGTTCGGTCAGCACATGGGTAAAATTGTTTCCCAGATTCTCCCTCATCTAGCATTTTTTAATTATAGGGTTCCTCAGTCTCTGTGCCCTCATTTTGTAAGTCCCGTGCTTCAGGAGAGATCAGCTGACTTGCGGAGCTGTCAAGGCTGAAAGTAGCCTGAAATCTTGTCCATGTTTCTCCTGGACCATGGAGTTGTCATCTACACCATGAAAAATGTACAGAGGGGTGATCTAATAGTCGCACGGAGGTGACGTGGCATCTCTTTTTAGCAGAGCTCAGAAGCATCAATCTTACTTCCCTGCTTGGCCACGCCAGCAGGGAAGTTTATAAAGCAATTTATAAAGCAATATAATCTATATGACACCCGGTATTCACTTCATCAGACTGAAATGGACTACTCATTCTATTCCCCCACAACACCTACCCCTGCAATGATTACATAGTAATCTTACAAAACCTACTTCATAACCTCCTAAAGTCATGGCCACCCTCCTGCCCGTCTAGTTCATGGAAGTTGAATGACTCCCTGCTCCCTGATCTTGCTATCACAGATACACTAGCAGAGTAGAGGAGTATTTTCATCTCAATCGGTCTTTGAACATCTCTCCCGCCACCTTGTGGATGACCCATTAGGCTGTTTTACGAGGAACTCTGGCATCTGGCATCATAGAGAAAGAGGACACGCTGGGTTAGGGAGCTAGAACTTGGTAAAAATGTCTGTCGCCCTGAAGCCACACAAAACATAGACATTTTACAATTAAGAAGGGAGAACTTAATCTCCTTATGTCTGAAGCAGTCACAAGGCTCTGCACTGAATTGCCCAGAATTCTTTGAAAAAGGGAATAAGCAAGACACCATGTGGGGTTTGTGGGGTTGGAACATGGCGCAGAGAGACACCAGGTGAAGCAGTAGACACGAAACCAGTAGATAGTGCAACAGCAAAGGTTTATTCACTGAAGCAAAAGGAATAAGCAATCCGTGGTCAGGGGTAGAGAGAATCAGATATAATATAATCAAGCCACGGTCAAAGTCTGTAGAATCCAAAAAACAAGTGTCCAGCAATAGGGAAAGGGATATAGCAGGTAACCAGAACAATCAAGTAATGAACGTCCAGGGCTAAAGTCTGACTCCTCCCATAAGCCCTCCTTCCCCCTTAGTACCATATTAATGGTAACTGTCCGTCACTGCTTTGTACCGCCTCCCTGCCTGCCCACCTGCGTCACTGGACCGCATGACACGCCTCCACCGTCACTCCCCTTCTGGCGTCCGCCTTACACGGAGGCCTGGGATGCAGCCTATCTGCCGTGAATATGGTCCTGTGTGGTCCGTTGATGAAGACGCCGGCGTTCAGAGAGGTCCCTGCTGGGTGAAGACACACGTGGACGGCGGGGGTTAACGGTAAGTTCCTGACGCCATGCTTTCTAGTTGACAAAATCACATTTATACATATATACACAAACCTGATGGTAGTTCTCTAGTAGACTTGTGCATTTGTATTCGGGCGAACAGGAAAACGAACATTAAGGGTGCGTTTTCATTGTTCAGCCGAAAACCGAAGAAACAAACTTGGCGACGGCAAAACGTACACGGAGACGAAGAGACACAACACAAAGAATCTTCATGTTTGTCTTCGTCTTTGTTAATATCTCCAAATACCGTATTTGCTTGATTATAAGACGAGGTTTTTTCCAGAGCAAAATAATTGTTATTCCTAAAGAAGGGAAAGATGGATCATATTGGGCCAATTAATGTCCAATGTGTTTCCCTCACTAATACTGATGTTAAATTGTTTGCCAAGATTTTGTCAACTAGATTGACCACTTGCTTACCTCACTTGATTCAATGTGACCAGGTGTCACGAATCAGGTAAACAGATCTGGTAGGAGCCCAGGTGCAGGGGATACAAGGGGTTCCATCTGTACCCCACAATGCATAATGACTTGGGGGTTGTTACAGACAGGTGCAAGAAACAAACCACAGGCAGAATACGGTGATATGACCTGTATTGCAGATGATGGTATGAACAACAAATACAGGTGGTAAGTCTCTAGGCAGGAAGCCCTCTGGATTGGGTGCACAGCAGGTAGCCCTCTGGATGGGGCGCACGACAGGTAGGCCTCTGGATGGGGTGCACAACAGGTAGCCCTCTGGATGGGGTGCTCGGCATGGGAGCCCACTGGCAGGGCACTCAGCTTGGAAGCCCACTGGCAGGGCACTCCGCTTGGGAGCCCACTGGCAGGGCACTCGGCTTGGGAGCCAGGAACAAGTCAGGATCAGGTACACAGGAAGCCCTGACTGAAGGGCTGGGCAGGCTTGATTAGGTAACAAGGTGCAGCTGTACATGATGACAGAGTGAGAAGGGCGGACACTAGTGGTTACTAAAGGAAATGAGCAGCACAAGGTTGTGTGTATTCCAGGCTGTGAAGGGTGGAACATGACACCAGGTAGGCTTTGTCCCAAGGAGGCAAGCACCAGACAACTTCCAACGAGCCTGAAATTTTATTGAAGTGTCCCAGTCGGCTGCTTACCTATTATCCTTGGACACTGAAGAAGGCGCTTCAACAGGTTGACTGGGACAATGTGGGCAACTTTCAGATATCTGCTGGCCCACAAAGCAGACTCGGCTGATCTGTAATGCCTGCCCGCCACTTAAAAGCTATGGGACCATCTAGGACCAAGGTGTAACCTAACTAACTAACCCTCCACTTTGGTTCCCCTTTTTCGCAACCCAGAGTTCCCAGCAGATCTGAATCCAGCTTCTTTTAGTTGGTGGCAAGCCCATGGTATCACATAGGTGAAGCACTTTTACTGTATAAACTGCTCACAAGATTTCCATACCCTTGAAGGGAAGTTACAGTTACCCAACTTAAAATACCATGGCTGACATGCTACATTCCTACTACTCCGCTCTCAACCTTGCTAAAGAAATCTACTTCACCCCCCTCATCTGCTCCCTGTCTCATAACCCTAAACAACTCTTTAGCACTTTCAATTCCCTTCTTCGACTTATCCCTACCACCCCTTCCACTAACCTTAATGCCTCTGACTTTGCCACATATTTCAATAACATTGATACTACCAGGTATGATATATATGTACAGTCACCACCCTGCCATCACCCTACCCACTAACCTCTTCTCCCTTCACTACATTACATCAATTCTCTTCTGACATTGAAGAGGAAGTACGTTCTTTTCTTCTTTCCTCTTGTCCACTCAATGCCCCCTTGACCCGATCCCTTCCCATCTCACCCAGTCTCTTTCATCTACTCTTGTCCCTACTCTAGCTCATATCTTCAGCCTCTCCCTCACTAATGGATCTGTCCCATCATCCTTCAAGCATGCTACCATTACTCCAATCTTGAAAAAGCCCTCCCTTGACCCGACTGATCTGTCCATTTACCGTCCCATCTCTCTACTTCCTCTCACCTCTAAGCTTCTTGAAATAATTTTTCATACACAATTAACTAAGTTTCTTGATTCCAACTCCCTACTTGACCCTCTTCAATCTGGTTTTCGCCCTCGACACTCTACTGAGACCACCCTTACTAAAGTTACAAATGACCTACTAACTGCCAAATCCTAGGGCCACTACTCCATGCTAATCCTATTGGACCTTTCTGCTGCTTTTGACACTGTGGAACACCCTCTTCTCCTTCAAACTCTTTGTGCTCTTGGTCTCTGTGACACTGCTCTCTCCTGGTTCACTTCCTACCTCTCTGATCGTACCTTCAGCGTCTCTGTTCTCTCACTATACTTGCTCACTTGGCAAACTAATCTCATCCTTTGGGTTTCAAGACCACCTGTATGCTGATGACACCCAGATCTATCTATCCTCTGCTGATCTCTCTCCTTCTGTCTTAGATCGTGTAACTAACTGTCTCGCCTCTGTCTCTACCTGGATGTCTGCACGTTTCCTGTAACTCAATTCCCCCATCAGTTTCCCTCAATGTTAATGGTGCTATCATCTCCCTGTCTCCTCATGCCCGCTGTCTTGGTGTCACTTTTACCTATTGTGTAATACACCCTAAATCCCTCTAGATTGTAAGCTCATTTGAGCAGGACCCTCCTCACCTGTTGTCTCTGTAAATCAAATTGTTATGTTACATACTATTTGTTATGTCCTGTCCACCCATTGTACAGTGCTACGGAATTTGATGGCACTATATAAAACAATAAATAATAATAATACTTTAGATAATGTACATGATGCACAAATGCTTCATATCCAGCAAACACTATCGGTCATCTGAGGCCCTACTCACACCTTTTAAACATTTGTGTTCCTCTCCAGCAAGCTGTCGGATGCTATCTCCAGACTATATGTACACTTCATCACAAGCACCACCCAAAGACGTATCTAAGGTATGGCAACTATGGCCTCGTGCCATAGACGCCATTTGAAAGGGGGGCGCCAGTGAGCGGCTTTTAAACGCTGTTTTTTGGGTTTTTTTAATGCTGAGGAGAGAGAGGGGCTCCTAGCAACCACTCGGCGCCCCTCATTCTCCTTCAAGAGGCCTCTACTTCTGTCTCGGTGCCGTCATTTCATGCTGAGTGACGGAATATGACGTCATATTTCGGCGCTCAGCAGTGAAGCAGAGGGCACCGCAGCAGAGCAGGAAGACAGAAGCCTTGGGGAGAGCATGAGTTAATCAGTGGCGTCTCCAGCTTTCATATTTAGGGGGGGCCAGGGACCAAAGTAGGGGGCCAATTATAAAACGGTACATATACACTATATATATATATTGTGGCAAGGTAACTGAGTCTGTGTACATCAGTAGCAGGTTAGAACGCTCATTATTCCCAGCATGAGGGGGTTAATTACTGGGAGGTCGGCAGGTGGAGCTAATTTACCTGCACTCAGGTGTTTAAAGGGCGGTCGTTACAGGCATTAGTTGTCTGAGAACAGAGAGAGAGGCAGTCAAGCCAGAGGCCCTCAGACTTTATAAAGGTACGGTCCAGAGATACGGTGTTGTACTGTTGCTATTACTTTTATGACTGGGACTGGGTTAGCTGGCCGGTTAGTTAGTGAGGTAAAGAACCTTGTATAGTTAGTCTCCAAGATGGAGTAGGATTTGTTTTTGTTTTGGTTTATTTATATAACCCTGTGAAGTGCAACACTGTGGACCTTACAGCAAGCTGCAAATAAACAACATTGTGCTTTTATTCTGCTGGTGTCTGGAGTTTCTTGTTTTGAGTGGGCCATCCTGCCACAATATATATATATATTTGCCCCTGCTGCCAATATATATATATAAAAATTTGCTGCTGCTGCCAATATATATATATATAATATTTGCCCCTGCTGCCAATATATATATATAAAATTAGACCCTGTTGCCAATATATTTTATAGTGAAAAAATTTGACCCTACCCAGGCATTTCCTTGGGCCCCGCTCAACGCTCCCTTGCATGCAATCACTCCCTCCGCTACCACACCAAAAAGAATATATTTGCCACACTGCCTGCAGATCAGGGGAACACAGTGAGAGTCAGTCCTTCTGACTGCACCGTGACATTGAGAGGTCCTCTCCCCTGTAATCATCCCTTTGTCCCCTCATTCAATAAACCATACGGCTCTTTTACTTACACCCTGTAGTTCAGGTATAGATCAAATAAACACATGGAAACAGCACATGCAACTGAATAAGACAAAAAAAACCCTTGTATTTGCAGGTACACATAAATAATGTATGGAAACATAGCATTGCAGGTATAAACCAACAGAACACACAAACACAGCATTGCAGGTATAGATCAACTGGAAATCACATATAAACTCAGCACTGAAGATATAGATCAAATAAACAACACATGGAAACAGCACTCCAAGTATTGATCATTTGAATAAGACATACAAATCCTATATTTGCAGGTAAACATAAATAATGTATGAAAACATAGCAGATACAGATCCACAGAATGATACAAAACCCAGCTTTGCAGGTATATATGAATTGGAATTCACATAAAAACTCTGCATTAAAGGTATAGATAAAACCCCTAAATTACAGGCATAGAACACAGGTCGCATACCCCAAAGCCAACCCTGTACGCTACCTGTACCATCTTTGCTTTTTAATGCATCCACACATTAATCCATTTATTCTCTCTCTCTGACTCTTTATTTCAATATTCTTGCCACCCTCCTTTCTTCCTATATACCCCCTCTCCCTATCTACCCTGTCTCATTCCCTTCTCCCTCCCTGCCTACCCTCTCTCCCTCTCTATCTACCTTCTCTCCCCCTCTTTCTACCCCCTCTACCTCCCTATCTACCGTATCTACACCCTCCCTATCTACCCTCTCCTCTCCCCCTTTGAAGTTCACTTACCTTGTCCTTGTTGAAGTCCAGCGGTGGGATTGCGAGGCCTCTGCCTCCCTGTTCTGCCGTGGTGTGCACGGCTTCACTGTTGAGTGCCGGTATATGACGTCATATACCGGCGCTCAGCATGAAATGCCGGCACCACGACCAAGGTAGAGGCCTCGCGGAGAAGAGTGAGAGGCGCCAAACGGTTTCTGAAAACTTATTCCTCAGCGACCTTTCAGTGTGGACGTCAGGGCTGGCTTTGGGGTGGGTTTTAAATATACCTTTAATGCCGTGTTTTTATGTGAATTCCAATTGATCTATACCTGCAAAGCTAGGTTTTTGTGTTATTCTGTAGATCCATATCTACTATGCTATGTTTCCATACATCATATTCAGTTGACTAATACCTGCAATGCTGTTTCCATTTATTTATTTGATCTATACCTGCAATGCTACATTTCATATATTATTATTGTATACCTGCAAATACAGGATTTGTATGTCTGATTCTGTTTATTTGTGCTGAGCTCACAAGTGCTGAGATCACAAGTGAATTTCAATTAATCTATACATGCAAAGCTGGGTTTGTGTGTTAATGTGTTGATCTATACCTGCTATCGGCAGCAGAGTCTAATATATATATATATATATATATATATATATATATATATGGGCAGCAGGGGCTAATAAATGGGTTTTAGATATTTGCACAGGGGCACAATTTCAGTGCATACCATAGGCGCTATTTTCACCCCAAGCACACTATCCCATCAATGGTTGTAGGAGACCGAATTGGGGAGATCTCAGAAATAGGATCTGAACGGCTACACGTATGGGCATCAGCACACCTTGTCTTGTAAGGAAAAGGATGAGAAGGAGCAGGGATTGCAACTGTCTGGCGAGTACATTCAAAGGTCCAGGTAAAGTTTAAGTAAAAGGCGTCAGCCAAGGATGTCAAGTGTTGCTGATTTTAAGTTACCTTTATATATGAAGTAATGTTCTTCATGAAAAGGATATGTATTTTAGCATCAGAAGTGGCATTTAAGGTGTAAGACCAGAGTCATCCAAGCTTTCTGTCTATTAAAGTTAAAGGTCTGTGTGTTCTTCTTCACTCTTCAGAACACAATCAGTTCAAGGTATCAACTACCAGACAGTCACTATTTCGGGGTATTCTCGAGGGAGCGATTGCCATCGTACACTCTTTTTTCTTGTAGAATTGTGAACTATGACCTTAACTGAGGCAAGTGAGGCCTGCATTTCTTTACATATTAGTCTTTGTGACATTCTGGATTGGTCATCATTGCTCCAATGGAGAAAATGTAGTAGTCCAGCCACTCCTGGGAAAGTTCTAATTTTTTTCAAGATGTTTCCATTTATAGATAATGGCTCTTATTGTGGTTCACTGGAGTCCCAGACCCTTAAAAATGCTTTGTAACCCTTTCTAGATGTCAATGTCTTTGTTTCTGATCGGTTCTTTCTTATTTTATTTTATTAGTGGCATCATCTGCTGTTTCTTGAGACCTTTTAGCCTACTTCACTATCCAAGACAGGTTCTATTTATTTAATGGTTAGGTTCAATGGGGTTGGAAGTAGACTTGTGTATTTGGATTTGTACCCATTGCAACTTTAATGAAATGTTTCTAATTTTAGGGCAAAGAGCTCAGAATTTGCCTTTTAATTTCATTGGTGCTTCCACTCTCATTCAAACACTCTCTTTCACTCTTTCTCTTGGAATGTCTCCCTATCTTCTCCCTCAACCACTTCCATGTCTCCATGTAGCACAGCTCTGCTTCTTATTTTCCATCTTTTTGTTCATCTGTCTTATTTCTTCTGGGAGAAGTTATACTCGGTGGCTCGGTCCTTACAAAACATCAACATATAGCAGTAGGGGAGACAGAAAAGTTCCAGAGACAATAAGTAAAGGAGTGCGAGGTCTGTTTGTGTGTATGTGTATATATAGTATTCCGTGCATTGGCAAGTAATTAGGGCTGCATTGGCAAGTCCTGGGGTGCAATTGCAGGTCTCAGTTTGCGAATTTGGTGATATAATCTGCACCATAATAAGAAGGTGGAGCTAAATTATGTTAATTATGTGGGTTGGACAGAGTAAGAAGAGCTTTGGGTAGTAGGTGCGGTAAATTGAGTAAAAGTAAGTAATTGATAGCTGTTCTGCAAAGTGCACCTGGAGATGTTTTTCAACTTTTTCTCAACTATGCTTTAGTCAGCCCTGGTAAATTAAGTAAGCAGCCTTTAAACTTTTTAAAAGATCGCAAAATATTTTAACTTTTTAGGAAAAAAGGGTATACTGACACTTGTTAAACAATCAGAAGGCTGGGCAAAGACTTAAATGTTCCCCTTTTCATGTGGGACACAGAAAAATATTCAATTAAGGCATATCAAAGATTAGAAAGGCAATCACCAAAGCAGCGGAGTCCAAAGCTGGATATTCTGTTATTGAAATCTGTTGTGTGGTTCAGGTATCAAAAGATGCAAACTATATTTGTTTCAATTTCACTGTATGCCACATGTTCAAGCAGGTTTTCTTGAAAGTTTCCATGAGAAATGCTGCTCATTTACTTAGCTAAAGGCAGCTATGACATCATAGTTTCAAATACTCATCCCAGGTTGACCAGTGTGCCATGTAACTGGTAAATGCTAACTGCTGTAAATCAATTCAGACTACCAATGGAGTTTCTCATTAATAACATACCTTCCAGAGGTGTAAAATCATAAGCTGTGAGCATCACAGACATGCAATAATTTTTATTATTTTTGTTTCACATTGTAAAACTAAAAGCTTTACCAGGAGTCCTTTGAGCAAAAAAATGTATTTTAATAACCTCCTGTATTTCAGACATGTTTTTAATTTATAAATATTAGTTTTATTGTAAATTATACGCCTTAACTATCCCTCCAGTTCAATAAAATTATAAACTCTTCAGACAAGGCCCCACCTTTCTTTTGATCTTGTGATTATGTCCTTGCCTACTTGCATATTTTCTGCCAACTGTACAGATCCCCTGAAATTGCAAATCTAATAACAATTGTGTGTGTGCACTATTCATATTCCTACTCACCAAGTGTAAAAACTAAGGCAGGAATGCCTTAAGATAGCTTAAGATAAAAGAGAAAAAAATGTGTAGATCCAAAACAGTAAATGAAATGCAGGAAAACTAAATAACAAAAGCACTTATTATGATGATCGTTATTTTTTATTTATTATTTTTTATTTATATAAAAATTTACACAGTGCTTCTTACAATATATATATATATATAAAGGGGTCTGACAAGTCTAGAATTGACAAAGACAAACCGATACATTAGGTGGAGAGAGCCCTGCTCGCAAGCTTACAATCTTCAGGGATTTGATGCAAGTGATATTTTGAACACACAGATGTACCATCCCTATAATATAAATATATATTATTATTAATTGATTTATAAAGCGCCATCATATTCCACAGTGCTCTTCAATGGGTAAACCACTAATCTAGTGGCATAACAATTTTAACTTACAGACAAGGTCAGGGGGGCCCTGCAGAGACAAGCTTACAACCTATATACATAATAATTATATGTTTATATGTATATATATATATATATATATATATATAAAATATATACCGTAATAATATATATATATATATATATATATACTGAACCCATATAATGGCCATATTATTTGTGTAACCACATCTGTACTCTCTCCTCTGCCCTTTGCACAGTTATTACAGTGCGAAGCCCCTCTAAATATGTGTTTGTATGAATTAATAAGATCATCACGGGCAACAACATTACACTGTTGGGTTGGAGATCTCTTCGCTTGGATCTCATTTACTTTATGGCGCTAAATGATCACCTGTGCCAATAAAACCCACTGCTGTGTGATCCTCTTCTAGTCAATGGAAGTCACTTCCAAGAGATATCTTCGGTGTGCTTGTGAAGGCATAGAGTGGATGCGTTCTACCTGTCATGTAAATGACAGAAGGTAACACAAGCTGTGACACCAACTCATCTCATGTACATGGGGGGGAACCGTCAACGTACAATACACTGCTTATCCACTGAGAACCAGAGAAAGGCTGACACAAAACCATATAGCAGCAGACTATGGCATCCATTGGACCCCAAAGGCTACATTCTATCACATGTGTGGCTGTTTTTTGTCTCAGGCTTTCCTATTGCAGTCTATTTTATTACCAGGGGTATTTTTTCACTGACAATAGAATCTGCCCCCCAGTGTATTATCTGCCCATCCCCTTCTTCAGTTCAGCCACTTTGCACTGTTTGTAAGTACATTGCACTGCGCGCACACTGTGTTCACCTGTGCCATTTGTTTCTACAACAGAATGTTCACCAAAGGAAAGAAAACACAGACATTCTACCCTGACTTCAAGTGCAGTATGTTGCACATCTAGTGATACATACATATATATATACATGTATGTGAATGCGCGTGTCTGTGTGTGTGTGTGAGGGAGACCGGGCTGAGTGTAACAGGCCATCTGTATGGTTGTCCACGCTGTCTCTCAGCCCCCGAGCCAATCCCAGGCTGCCTTATAAATGAATGTTTGCAGTTTTGTCGCTGCCTGTACACTATGTGAAGCGCTGTACGGAGCGGCTCAGAGGAACAGAGCCGAGTCCCCTTCCCTATACCTCCCCTGGTGTGAAATTGCAGGGGCAGTAGTGGGTGCACACTCTGTCACACAGAAAGAGAGGGGCTCCATGTCAAACTAATATATATTTATATATAAAAGGAAAAAAAAGTGGTTGTGTGGAACACAAGGTAAGTGAACACATTGAATGACACCAGCTTATTCTTTGCATATGGCTCTCCTCCCTTCAAACACTTCGTATTCACTTAAAAGCTGCTCGGGTGCCCGGGAGGCAGCAGGCAGTCGGTAGAGTACATGCAGGCGAAGGCATGCGAGCAGCTGCTGTCTGTCCCTGTGACAATTTTCAGTCACTTTTTTGGGCCGGTGCAAACTTCAGCCGGGGGATGTGGTGAGTGTGTGTTGTGTTATGGGTCCGCCTGCCTTGTGCTCTTCCTCCTCCCTGGGTCTCTAGGCCGGGAGGTGAGTGCACGAGAGCAGACGTTGAGCCAGGCCACTGGTGCCAGGCTGCTTCCAGCAGCACCCGGGTGACAGGGAGGGTACCCAGCGAAAGAAGGTGGGTGGCATCGAAACCTGCTTGGCAATTAATGGCGTGCATCCCCCCCCCTCCCGCACACACACCCTAAACTTTGTACATATGGTATGTAAAAAAGTGGATTATGCCCCCCGCACGGGGTCTATGACAATCCATTAGAGAGAGTGTTTTATTGCTGCTCCCATCTGCTCTTTTTTGTTATGGCCAATATAGTGTGTATGATATAAGTACCTCCCTCGCAATGCTTAAGCGAAAGTGCAGAAAGATGGGGTTAGAGAAGGATGGTATCATGGTATCTGGAGGCTTTGATGGCTGGGGTGGGTCTGTTGGTGGTGTTGAGGGGGGGGGCGGCGGTTGATGTTATGGTTGGATTTATATTGTGTCAATAAGTTGAAGGTGGGGAGATTTGCTGATACAGAGACACTGACAGAGAGAGAGAGGGGGGAGAGAGAAAGCTCGGGGTGGGAAGGCCTCGCGGTTTAAAGTCCCGTTTGGGTGTTAAGTCCCGACATGACAGGGTGGTGATGACAGAAAACTTGGAGGTGATGCACCCCGGCATGCCGTGGATCCCCCCACTCGATAACTACGGTGTCATATCAATCCACAGAGCTGATCGCCTGTGAAATTAGAGGAACCAGACTCCAGCTTTCTCCTCCCTCTTCTTGCCTCTCTGTCTTTTTTTTTTCTTGCAATACACTAGGTACATGTGGAGAGAAAAAAAAACTTGAATGGTAGAATTTGCGACGAATATGAACTTAGATTTGCAATCGAACAGTGAGATCCCTGCTTGAACCTGGTTGTATTGTTTGCGAATATTGTTTTTTTTTTCCAAAGCGTTATTGTCGTAATGGAGGTCCAAACAGATCCCGTAGCGTGATCCGGCTCACGCAGGAGGTAAAAGCGAAGCGATGCACGAACAAGGCTGGGGCATCACATGTAAGAGGGAAAGAGGCAAATCCTTCGCACCCCCCTCTCTTTGCAGAGGTCATCGTCACATGCACTTGTTTACTGGGGGGCCGGGGTTCCATGATGGAACTTCGATCTGTCACTTTGTATCAGCTGGGATTGCTGAAAAAGTTTGTTTTTAATTTCTCGTTGAATGGTGCGAAGTGGGAAGCGGAGGGCACAGAGCGAGGCACAATGGGGTGAATTTGTTTTATGTACATGGCTGTGTGCTGGGGGATTAGATACAGTCCGCTGACCTGGGGCTTCGAAACCATTGCATGCCCTGCGAATGACACGTCCAGATCAGGCACCCGGTGTGAGATGCAGGCAGTCCAGTCAATACACAGGCACCATAGGGGAGATCTGGGGACACGGGGCTCCTGGTACCCATGTGGGTGTATGCACATGAGCCGTGGGGCCCACGGGAGGCAGCTCTCAGCTACTCAGTCTCTCACTGTCGTCACTTTTTCATGTGGGGTATCGCAAAGTGCATTCTGGTATTGTTAGATCGGGTGGGCTGGTCGTGGCGGACCCCGCTCGCTCCTTCCTGATTTCACATGGAGGTGTTTTGCGGAGTTTGCCGGGTGAGCTTTGCACTTCGCCAACCCTACCTCCCTTCTCAACGCAAGATGGACTCTCTCTGTCTCACTCACTGTGTGTCCCTCCTGTCTCTCTCCGGGTTGTCTGTCTCCTCAGCCTTAGAAGAGCGACATTTTGCACTGAGATGCAAACCCGATCGTACATGCCACCGTGATCGCTAGATTATCATCCTATCTCTTCCTCTCTGTCGACATCTTTTTTCCCCCCCTCTGCCCTCGGTCGTTAAGAAAACAATCTGATCCCGACTTTGTGGGGGGTTTTATTTAGTACGTCCTCTGGATCCTTAGTCCTGTAATCTGTAACCGGCCAGGTTTGTGTCCGTGTGTATGATGAGAGGCAGAGCCATCCCCTGCCTGTACAGCTTTTCCTTGTTGTGTGTTTGTACCTAGGATTTGCAGTCATTTCTAATGAGGTGGAAGTGCGTTGGGTGGGGGCTTAGATGACACAGTAAATGCACAGTAAATGCACGGGGTCTGTTCTTTGAAAGTGCTAGAAATATTACAGCATCGGATTGAGCATTCTCTCTCTCTCTCTCTCTCTCTCTTTTTTTTTCTGGACAAGGGGATCCTTATCCAGAAGCGTGAAATATGTAGTCCCTCCCACAGAAAGTCGTGTAGACATAAGAAAGCAAAGTAATGTGAAGCATGGCACCATCTTTACCTTTTATACTCTAGTGGGAAATGCTATGGGAGTTGGAAGCAGCGATGTCAGAATGTGTTATTCTTCCTGTTACATCATCTATCATAAACTATAGGGGCACATTTGCACTAGGAGATGCATGCACCTGGTATAAAGCAGAATGCATAATACGTTTTGTTACAATTCTAATGAAGATCATATTCTGACAAAATGACATTATTATTTTTATTTAACTTGTTTAAAGTTCTTGAATTGTGAAAGTTACAGTAAAAACACCATCTTGTCAGAATGGTGTATTACAATGTCAAGTACGTGACAAGGTAACAAAGGACAGTTCATTTACCTTTAATATATATATTTTAATATAAATATTTATATATTTCTTTTTGTTTGCTACTTTATAGATCACTGTCACATGCCAAAAGTCCCGATACAGAGTCTGTATTCTGTGATTCAATTTGCCTTTCTTTGGTAAGTATTTTCACTGTTTTCTACAAAACAGTTATTTCTGGAATATAGTATATGAAATATATGATATAAAAATAAGTTATTGTATCGCCAGGATAAAATAATTTGGCCGGAGGAAAAGAAGGGTTTGTTTGTGAAGCAAACTGAGTTTTTTTTATATAATTAACCTGGTTTGTGTTCAGCATGTCTTATCTATCATGAACATGCTTGGTGAGGTTTCTCTATGACCAATTTAGTTTCACCTAGTGATAATAATGTATGTATATCAGTGGCATAATATATTATAATATATGGAAAGGAGGCCCCAAACAATACCACAAGCGAGCATTTCTTCCTGCATTTATCACAGTACTATGACTTATAATATCTATGACTAATACAGACTTATAACAATTACCCTTAGGCTTTAAAACAATATGAGTATAGCTATACCGTATTATCGTTAGCTCTCACTGTTCCTTGAGAGACACAGAAGTCAGTGCCTTGTGATTTTTGGAACTTCTAATGAGAGGAACGTGCTACGGTACCAATGAACCTGTGGCTCAGCAGTTTCCTGTACCACTTACCAATAAAGTCTGCTAGGCCTGACAAAGCTATGAAGAATTTTTTTTCTTTACATTGCCTGCAGGATAGTTGAAACATCTTTGCTATGGCAGCCTGGCACGTTTCTCCCTCAGAAAGGACTGAGCTGGCCAGCAGATATAGATTTATTAAATATCATCTCATCAATGTCACCATGCATTATGCAGGGCTGGTCATTCAGGAGGAACTTGTGTGTTGACTCTTTACAGTGCTTAAGAAGTCAGGGAGCTTATTTTGACTGCTTATTTTTGGAAAGGTTTTGGTTTTCTTAAAGTGAAATTGCAACAGAGTTGAGCATACACAATCAATCTTTGTAATTGTCTACAGACTAAATTCATTTACCACAAATGTAACAACCTGGAAAATAAAGTACACATTGTTGTATAGTTTTCATAAATATATATAGCAATGCTAATAGCAAATGTAGTTGATAGGTCAGCTTCAAAGGTTAACTATAACAACATTGGTTTTGCATCATTAAATGCAATTCGAGAACCACCTATAACTCACACTTTATGTGTTTTAATCTGTTGAATTGTTTGGTTTAAAAGTAAGAGCATACTTCACTCCAAGGAAGCGGTCGTCTCTAGCCAAAGCTGGTGAAACTAACATATTAGTTCATTTTTATAAAAGTCCCTTCTCCTCACCCACTCCTACAAAGCCAGCCAACTGACCCTCTGCAGGTTAGGAGGTTTGCCACAATAATTTGGGGTGGAATAATTATGCAAATCTTGAGAATAGAATTATCATGTCAAGTGATATTCTGATACGGATGCTTATTTTAATTTTCAGATACCAGAATTTATTTTGTGTATTGAATTGCAAAATGTAAGATTTGGCAAAGTAACTTTAATAATATATTTAGAGTGCCCATAAACTTTTTAAATAATTTTTGTATTTTCTTTTTGAAACCAAAGTTATTTTACAGCCTTTTCAAATTTCATAAAACATGGTGTATCTACTTTCCGATTGACAACTGATGGGGTGCAGATGTGTGACAATCAGCTGAGGCCGAGTTCTAAATCAGCACCTTCAACCTGCTTAGAGGGTTGCTCATTTTGGCTTACACGTTTAGAGGAGGTCTAGGTCTAGTAAATCTTGGTAAACTCACTTTAGAACCAATGTATGCGTCGCCTACAGCACCTCAGGGAGAGAGACATAGATGTTTGCAACTCAGTCTCTTTTTCATAGGGTGTGCTGTCATTTATCTCAACCTCAACACCAAATGCCTCAAGAGACAACCTCGGTAAGGTTATTTCACATTTTAGTACAGATAATATTCTAAGTAAATAGTAATTTTATCTCTTGTTTCATAATCTCTTTCATAATAGACATTTGCAACACCTTGTATTGTTTCATAACTGAAAAAAAATACTATTGGTTTTGTCTTTGCCTTTTGAATTTGAGATTTTCAAAGCCTTTGTAAATTCCAGTTTGGGAAATATTAGACTTGTACATTTAAAACATTTTTTAACACATTTTGTTAAATTTGGCAGTCGTTTGAATGTCCAAAAACAAGGATGGGCCCCAACTAAACAAATGAAAAACAAAGCAGAGAGCTCTCTATTTTCATTTGCATTTCATTGTTTTTCTCTTACTCCATCAGACACTCTCTGTCATAGCCTCTCTACCTCAGTGTCTCTGCGTCTTCTTTGCTCCACTTCTTATTCCCTGTTTCGTCTATCTTCTCCGGTGGTCTGCTTGTCCTGGCTCTCCTCAGCGTTGTCCTGACCTAGCAGTTACGCGATAGAACAGAACCTTTAGAGCACACCCTCTCCCTGATTGGAGAAAGTACTCTCCCCGGCCTGTACTACACAAGCCCAGAATAATGCAGATGAGTCATTTCTACACTTTTCTGTCTCCCCAGATCTATTTACATTATTCTGCCCTGGTATAGCTTTAGCGTACACCTTCTCCTCTCTACACCAGCCTAGAATAATGCAGATGGGTCTGTGGAGGAAGAGATCGTTTCTCGCAGATCCATCTGGGAAGAGGTCAGGATAATGCTGGGGAGAGCCGGGAGAAGGATAATAGAAGAACACGTAGAGGAGCTGCAGTGAAGGAAGCGGGAAGTATGGATGCAGTTAGCCAGAGAAGTTAGAGACATCGAGAGAGAATGTGAGAAATCATGGGGTGGTAAATGATAGTGAGTAACAATGAATTTAGTTTCAGAATCAAAAAAGTCATACAAATTCTGCCGGAACTGAAAGGGCAGATAACATTTGTTGTCCAAAAACAAATTTTATGTAATATATTTAATATCCTTATTAATTATTGGAAGCCATGGCTTCTATTCTAGCTGCTTGGTATACTTTATCTACATCCTGATCAATAAACTCATTCTGAGACCCATGTTGAAGTACTGGATAAATCAAAATATCACAAAAAAATTTAGTGTTGTGTGCGCTGGGCCTCTCGCCACACCAGCTGCACCCTCCCTCTAGTCTCAACCAGAAATATAGACAAATAAATTCAATCAATTTCACAATTGAAAAAGTCACTGATTATTTTGAGGTTTAAGTACTCTCTTCACAGTTCCCAATCTTACCTAGTTTTATTGTGCCTTTTCCTGCTTATCAGATGGTATACTCTTGTATACTAATTACACTGCATTGTAATCCACTGATCCCTGAGACTCACTGTGAACACAGGGGACATGCTGTCCTTGTTCACTGTGGTGACATTCTCCCTACTTCCTAAATTTCACACGTTATCTCCCATTGGAAACTTGTGGTTCCCAAGTTGCTACAAGTTTCCCCGGAGGAAAAGACCTAAGTTCTCAAAAGCTTTTGTGACTTTTCAGTTTTCTCTATGTGGGTCTAATAAAATCAACTTTGACTAAGTTTTTTTCTTGGCTAATACAGCTATATTTTTTCCTTTTCTTAAAAAAGTGAATGCCACATCCACTAAAATGTTAACCTTTTCGTGAGGACGATATAAATCATCCTCTAGTCTAATGCTCACCGGTGGTAAGGTGAGTCTGTTCCATGGGAGACAAGGCTGCCAGATGACACCCCGTTCTCTTCTCTGTCAGCAAAATCCAACATTGCTTACTTTGAGCTAGAAGAGACTGCGTAATAGCTGTTGGCACTGGTGCTCTTACACCAACACTATTTAAATGCCCAAACAGACATTCAGGCATTGGTTTCCAGCAGCATCACCTTTGGTGCTATAGGAACCATCAGTACAAAAGTGCTATGATAATCATGCCTCAGGTGTGATCAGGACACCAGACCCACAGAGCCCTAATTCCTGATCCTCTGTGTGAGCGGTCAGTGTGCAGTTAGAAGAGAAACATTTTCAGTCCATTAAAAAGTGAAACAAAAATAGTAATAAAACATAAAAATAAATAAATAACTTGAGGAAGCCACCATGGTATCAATATGACATGTGATCTGATTACAAGTGAGATCCAAGCATGTACAAGAGTTGTAAGCGTGAGGTCTGTAAAGACACCAAGTCAGGTTGCATTGAGGGCATTGGGAAACAAGCTGTAAAAAAACAAACAAATAAAACTAATTATAAAGTAAAAAAAATACACAACAATCTCATCACTTAACTCTGATTTCTATCTTTCTCATTTAGCGTATCTGCACAAGTGAACAGAAACTTGAAAAAATATAAACACCTCACATACATGGGATTTTCATCTATGTTTAATATTTACAGATGAGCATTGCTTTTTTGGAACTATAGCCTTAACACTTACAAATTGCCGAACTAAAAAAACGTTCTAAAAAGCACATATCTTATATTTTATTTTTAACATCTATATATATTTTCCTTTAAACTTTATTTTTGCACTGGTGCATCAGGTTAATTTCCCTATTGAAAAAAGATTTTTTTTTTACGTTCTTACGTCTTATGACCTGACGAGTTAAAGTTCTTACAACGTATTTTAATATGCACATTTCATGAAAACTATTTGGTTGCCACTATTGACAATCACTGCAATAAAATCCTTTTTAGGGTTATATATATAAAGGTATATGAGATCTTCTTATCCTTCTTCTACGTGGTATTTGGATTTTCCATATACTGTACATTATTATGAAACATGCCAAAATAAAGTTAAAGGGAGCAGCCGTTTTGGTGATGCCATTGGAAATTAACTTGATGAGCTGATGGTTTACTGGCCCGATGTGGTCCCCAGTTTTTGCCATGCAGGTAACTTGTGTGAAAGAAAACATTGGTTATGTTACATCAAATAGTCGATATAATGGTATAGGTCCCTAGGCTGCCTATGGACGTGTGGCGCCAACTATTAAAGAAGGCTAGACAAAAGGGACATAGGCTTATGCTTGTAACATACTTTATAACCCATGTAATTAAACATAAAATTTCACTTGTCTGCCTCAAACTATGGTTTCTTGGTCTTATCTTAGATTCATGATATCCATATGCCCCCATGCATTTAAAAATGGAAAAGTGTTAGCACTTAGGTTTTTCCCTAGGTAAGTTATTATTGCACCGCAGAAGGTCAAGTGTTATGTTGGGTGCAGTATTGCCCTAGAGTCAGAATAAAATATGGTAACATGTCTTTCATTGTAGACAAGTCCATTTTTTTAACTGGATTTTGAATATGTGACAGCATGTGATTTAAATGTCCTTTATAATGTAAGAGATATTTAAGACGGGTTTATCACCTGGCCTGATGCCAGCAAACCTTTTGGCTGTGGCAGTCCACTAATTATTTTATGAATAATGTGAATGGGATGAAGTAAGTCTTGAAATCATGATGAAAGCGTGACAAGGTCCGTCAAATTGAGTGAGCAATTGTACAAGGCTGAAAGCTTTTATTTGTTTATTGTTATTATATGTTTTTCACGTGCAGCTCTTTGTAAGACACATAGTATCAGTATGTACACATGCGCCCGTGATGACTCTGCAATTGTTAAAATCCTGTTTGTTGCCTGTCTGGAATTCTTACCTAATGCGCTCATTGCAGTCATTCCAACACTTTTTGTCACCTTAAAGGGGAAGTTCTCCCTAAACATTCTCTAGGTTGTAAGCTAGTTTGAGTTGGGCTCTCCTCAACTTTCTTCTTCTTTAAGTTCAAGTTGTTACGGGATGTACTACTTGTTATGTCCTGTTTGCTCATGGTACTGCTCTGTAGACTAGGATGGCAATGTATAAATCTAATAAAAATAATAGTAATGAGCATAAGTTTCTCCTATAAAGAAGGAGCATATTGAGCAAAGTTAAAAAGGTTATGGACATTATTGTCCTTGAGGAGGCAGCTAATATAAACCAACATTTAAACTGACCTCAATTTTATTGCAATTGTATTCTATTTGACTTATGTTTTAAGTTAATTAGATTATAGTTGAAGTGGCAGAAAACACAGACAGACTATATTTGTAATGGTCTCTAAACTTCAGACTTCAGTGCAATAAAACACAGCATGAGCAGGTTATAATTTTTATATACATATCTGAACTTTTTATGTGTATGAGTACAGTACATTCATCATATGACGCAGAGTCATATTTTAAGAGGTAATCTAAAGTTCTAAACAGTAATTTGTGAGTAAGCTGTGGTGAGATGAAAAATCAAATTTGCAATAAGGCGTTTTTCAGAACCAATCTAATATGTGGTGTTGTTTGGCCTTGGCTGACCTGACCAAGGCTGAGGGTGGTAGATCTTGGGGGAAAGACAGTAGCCTACAATCAGGGGACGCTGAGATTGGTGCACAGGGGCCACTAGATGACAGGCATTATTGCAAGGACGGGCAGCGAGATGGGAGAACGTCCTCCATCCAGCCATATAGAGACGTGAATGATAGGAGACACAAACCTAAGTTAGATTCCCAGGGATCCAACACTTTCCTGATAAACGTCAAAAGACATTTGCTAGGACTTAAACCAAAGCACCAAATCTAAATACATCTATGATCATCATCCCTGCCAGCAGTTTCAATGGCCACATTGGTATACTTGCTTTAGGGGGTGTGATTCAAGTCTGGGGTATGGCTTTACCAAGATACACACTTTAAAGATTTAAGAAACCCATTTGCTTACAAAGACAAATAAGGGTTTTTTTGTTTTAATTTTCTGAGCTGTAAAACACAGAACACTGGTGCCCACCAAACATTATGAGCTCCTAGAAAAAAGAACATCTTGGGATGAAAGATGGATGCTTGGGAGTTGTGGAACCCTAGTTTGTCTTTCACTTCCAGAAAATTCCCAGAAAACATCCTCCAATATGTCAGAGGTGGAATCTCCAGAATCGTACACTATACTCTAGGTGAGACCTGACCAGAGATCTGTAAAGTGACATGATCACCTTCTTCCCTACCACTAATACCTCTTGCTATACAACCCAGCACCCTAATAGTTTTTTTAACACTTTATTGTGTTTGCTTACCTTTAAGTCATCAGAAATAATTACTCAGGTCCCAATACTGATCTCTGAGGTTCACTTTGAATATAGATCATTAACTACAACCTTCTGCCTCCTGTTGCTCAACCATTGCATTGTCCATTCAACTATTTTAACTTCCAAACCCAAATACCGCAATTTATGTATGGGCTTTCTATGGGACAATGTCAGATGCTTTACTGAAATCTAGATAGGCAATATGCACACATCACCCCTTTTCTATTTTTAATAAATTAACCATTACCCGTAAAGAGGAAACATGTAAAACAGTTTTTGAAGCTCTGTCAAAATAGAACAATTAAATATGGCATATGGATAGGTATATCTATATTTTACCTCTTTGGTATGTAATTGCTCTTAGTTTAGCAAATAAAACCCCTTTTTTGTATTATAAAGTGTTAAAACCTTGCGATTTTTCCAGAACTACTCTTTACAGTTTCGCTACACAATTTGTAATTCTGGAGCTTTCTTGTATATTTTAATATTTTGCCTGTTGATTTAAAGCTTAACGGATCTAAAATATCATTGAGTACTTGGTCACCAGAAGGGGTTACATATAATGAATTTATAATAATATAATTTCTAGGATTTTTTATGTAACTCTTTGTGTTTATTGTGGAGGGGGGGTTGAAAACGTATGGTATATATACCATCTGCTGAACTACTACTCCCCCGTTCCCAGCAAGCAAATGGTGAATGGTGGAAGCAATGCAGCAACAGCTGTTTGGGGATCAGTACTAGTTTTAGTTTGGAAACTTTTTCTTTTCCACTGGTGTAGGATTCCTGTTTATAGGTGCTATATGTCTTATACATTTTTGCTCACACTGAAAGTATTTCTAATTGCATATATACATATATTTGGCTACTGAGGTTTGTTTTTATTTTCTAGGAAATTACCTCAGGCCTTATTTGTGTTGTTATTATTTATTGTTTTATATAGCGCCTTCATATTCATAAGAACCAATCGACTCATCTAGCCTGCCCATAATTCCAGAAGGAAGACTCTGGTCTTAATTAGTCCTTGATCTTGTCTTAGATTCAGGATTGCTTAATGCATGTCTAAAGCATGTTTAAACTCCCTTACTGTATTATCCTCTACTACTTCTGATGGGAAGCTCTCTCAGTAAAGTAAAATTATCTATATAGTTGTAATGTGCATGTGTGTATATATACACTATATGGGCAAAAGTATAGGGACACCTGACCATTACTCTATTAGGGACTTTTATGACATTACATTCTAAATACACAGACGTTAATATGTAGTTAGTCCCCCTTGTAGTTATAACAACTTCCACTCTTCTGGGAAGGCTTTCCACCAAATTT
>VKOC01016265.1:0-196186 GCA_009364415.1 Spea multiplicata
ATATATATATACATGGCTTAATATGATCTTCACTTGGCAAAACAGAGCTAAACACAGATTAATATCTCAGATCCTGACAAATTAGAAAAAATACAGAACTGCGTGACATTCAAAATCTTTATCAAGCACTTTTTTCCTGAATTGAATATAATGCTGTTAACACTTCATATCTGCTACTGCTGTATGTGTTTAGATGTAACATGCCACAGGCCTTTATATGTCATGGGAGTGTGAGCAGCGCATGTACTGCGCACAACAGTGATAGGGCAGGCCAAGGTCCAGTAGGCTCTTGTTTGTGTCCCTCACCTTAGTGAAAATTAGTGAAAGCATTTCTTAGTTAGGGGACTACTGTAGTTACCAAAATAAAAAGGATATTAATAAAAAGAAGTTAAATGAGAAGTCAGGCTTATTACAATTTGGTCCTGGCACCAAGAACCTAAGGGTCTGCGTCACATACATCTGTGACATATCTAAAGAAGGGCTGCTCTTTAATGTGCATGTAGGAATCCCTTATCTACCTTTGTCCAGAGTTATATATATATACTATATATATATATATATATATATATATATATGGTAATGTATTTAACACTTTCATTTCTGTTCCAAATTCCAACCTAATTATTCCCGACCACATGCTTTTTTTTAGTAAAATCTAAAATATGCATTAAAGAGTGTGATTTGGGTAAATCTGAAGAATTTCGGAAAAATCCACACACTTTGTTTCGACACACTTTGTGATAGATCTGTAACATGCTATGGCGCACACACTTGGAGGTGATAATTGTATAATCTTCCCAAGGTTCTTGATATGTTTCACGCCTAGAACCCTACAGTGTCTCAGTATCGCAGGTGTGAACGTAGGAGCTTCAGAGCATGATAACTGAACCTAACACTCATGCCATTAACCCCTTGGCTGACAGAAGCGAGAAGCCACCAATAATCCAACCTATGTGATGGGACATGTGGCCTTTTGATGTTATCATTATAAACAAGTGGAGCTATATTTAGAACACCAGAAGACAGGGTATGGGAGGGAGAGAGAATTGAGGATTTGAAGGCTTCACAGTTAATGGCAATAGATGTGTGTCTGTTGTTTCTTAAATGTGGGATCACCCAGCTGAGCTATGTGAACAGATTGGAAATGCTAAGTGCCTTTACTACAGCCAATGGCTTTCATGCTGTAAGCCAGACTCACCAGAAGGGACTGATTGGGATGTGAGCTTCTCTTTTAGCTGTGGCTTCTGTGTCTTTCCACCCCTCCTTCCCAGAAAAGTGTCTGAGAAGCCAAGGGGGCAGAGGGAGCTCTCCAGCACTGTGGTGCTGAATCAAAGAAGAAACCAAGACGTCAGAATTCAAGACACCTTGGGATACTTTAATGAATCGAATGGGCTGTTGGAAGAACATGCCTGGAGGGATCCACTTTACGTTTTAATCTGGTGATCTGTGTGGCTTCTTTGGAACAGAAACTGCTATGAAGAAATCCAATGAACAATAAGTGTGTTGACTGCACAGTGCTGGTGAATTGAAGAAGGTAATCAATCACTTCAAACCATCACACCATAAGACAACTGACTTAACTCAGCACAGAGAACTCCCTGAAGTACAAACTTTGAGCAGCCATCAAATCATGGCATTTATGGTCAAAACTGTGGTGGGAGGTCAACTGAAGAACCTCACAGGAGGTCTGGGGGGCAGAGAAGAAAAGGGAGAAAGTGAGAAATCACCTGCAGAAGCCCAAGGGATGACCAGGGAAGAGTATGAAGAATACCAAAAGCAGCTCTTGGAAGAGAAGTAAGTGTATGATGAGCTTCTGTAAGTACAGACAACCTTTAACGCAACCCAGACCTTCCTTAACCAGCTTTGTTTTGTCTGTATAATTATTAGGTATTTATGTCCCTTCCTTTTATAAACATCTCCTCTGCTGTCAGTTTCAGTCCTCCATGGAAACTGTGAGCACTTCTGATTCATTTAATGACATTTTGACTGCAGTCCTATCTGAATAGCAGCTGGTAATGAAGAATGCATTAATGAATTGATTTCTGATTGCATTACAACTAAGCCATTACCTGTACAAATGTTATAATTATTGGGGGTACCTTCAATCTAAAAAATGTTTTATTTATCTCTAGCTGTAGCCTATAAGTTAAAACCTCTTTAGCTAGCCCCAATATGAAATAAAATGTTAGACTGTTACGCCTGCTGATGCAGAATGTGTTTTTTTTATATCAGTGCAAATTGACAGTCTGTGTGCTGGTGCCAGGGGAGGGATGGCAACCTCTTGGGGGAAGCCCAACTGTCATTGAAATATAGCACCCCGCAAACATTTGGCAGGCGATAGGCTGGAAGGAAAACGCTAAAAATGTTTTAAAACCAACATTCCGTTAAAAAAAACACACAGAGTGAGCATTGTGTGATGCACAACACACAAACTCACACTAATTCCTCTCTATTTCATAATAGGAGAGCAGAGAAGACCCAGTTATGGAGTAAATGCCAACCATAGTTATTGGCAATGTGGGCCACCCAGAGGATGTATGTGAAGCTGGCACTAAAGCACACAAAAGCTGGCTTCTTCAAACCAGAGCAGCACATAAATTTTACTTAGCCCCATCAGAGAGACGATAGTGTGCTAAACAACTAAGCGCGATAGTATATTATAAGATTACATTTACACTTTGTAATGAATAAAGTAGTTGGGGCAACCTGTCATGTTCACAAGACAGCAAATGGTACGTGTGATATACAGAAAGTCTAATATAACATATGGTGATGGTAGCGGTAAATAAGTAGCTCCATTCAGATCAGTGGGAATGTAACGTGTAGAGCAGAAGGCTCATGGAATGGCGGGTAAGTTCACTAAAACCCTAAGCTGGTTTTAAAAATGTGAACAACTCCATTTGATTAGGTCTGCCGAGATCTCGGGGGTTAAGGTGAATTCTTACAGAATTCCAGCCAAGTTCAATGCCAAAGTTTCCATTTCAGCCTCTGGGGATGGTGTTTGGCCTGCTGTTTGTGGATTGACTTGATGGAAATCAGCTAAGTAATGTGATGTTAAAGTAGAGCTCCCACCATTTCTTTTCAATAACTAGAATCATATTTAAAAAAAAATGTTTTAAGCAGTTCTATTTTTCCATAAAATGATGTTTTCTGACAGCTGCGTTGTAGCCATTTATATGTGTTCCAGCTTTGTTATCTTAGCTCAGTCTACTAGGCAAACATCACGATCCCTTATACTGATTGTCGTCAACAATACAATGGCTCTCTATCAATCACCCAGATGAACACTTTCATACAGGTCTATGGAGGAACAGACTTCATTAACAATGCCATAAAGAATCAGCTCTGTGTGGTGTCTAAGAAGGGAAAGTCACCCAAAATGTCACATAACTGACAACAATGGCCGCCTCCAGGTCTACAAATAAGGGATGTTCATTAAAACAAGATAAGATAAAGCCGTGTTTTTGTCAAGGCGACTATATAACTGTATTTTATGAACAAAGGTGAAAATACTCCCATGGGACTTCCCTTTAAATTCTAATTGTAAAGGAGTTAGTGATCTGACTCTGAGTCTATATCTTCAAGTAATCCAGCATTCGTATATTATATTCATTCGTCTCTAACATATTACAGCAAAACAGAATAAAACATTTGGCATCACATTTACAAACTAGATTTATACATTTATTTGGCATGTAAAAAGCCACTTAATGTAGATTCAGGAGAAATAAAAGGTGGTAATTACTTCAAATATATATATGCAGAATCAAGCAGGACAAACACTTCATTGCGCATGTGTGTGTGTTTGGTCGGACTCTCTTGATTTGAATGAGCTATAGAGCCTGTGTACATGTAAGAAACTGTACGTCGGTGGGTTTTATTCATTGATTAATTTAAGTTAAAGCTGACAACTGTAACACAGCAAACTCAATTTGCCAAATTACAAATGACCCTAATGAAGTCTCCAGAACAAGATTCTTGGTGATTATATAATGGCAGCCCTGAAGTAGATTTGCAACCCTGGGTTTAACACCAGTTGTGTGTCTGTGTATTACAATGTGCAATGCAACTAGAAAATACAGTATAAAAGAATGAGATTTAGATCTGTAAAAAAAACAATAGCTTCCTTGAGATTTTGATTTATTTTTCCAAGTGGTATATTTTATGTTTTGCTCACGGCGAGGATGTCATCGGTAGATTTCTTGTTATTCTGGGCATACCCTGGGTAATAAAGCGATTGTTGATCCCATATTTTGCGATTGTGATTTAATAATTCTCAATTTCTTTGAACGATATCACTAGGTATATTTTTGGCACTGTGCACATCTTATGTGGCAGAAGCATCACTGGATGACTGGTCAAAAGGGAAAGGAGTTTAAAGCTGCTATATCAGTTTAGTTGGTGTTAATCCCAATATCATCATCACAATATGATAGGGCCCGTTGTGGCTGGCCCCCCATGGGCAAATGTATCAGAAGGGCAACATAGGCACATGCTGCAGCAAAGAAAGTAACCTGGTAGCATGTGTATGGTTCAACATAAATATTAATTATTAATAAGTAACGTTCAGCAATACAGCTCTTACCTCCTCCCAGTGGTTTGTCAAATAACCTCAGGGAAGGACACAATTTCATTTGCAGCTAAGGTATTGAAGGACGAAATGTAAAACACAAAATGCCGGGGGTAAAGTTGTAAAAAGCTGGATAGGACAAAACAGACAAATAACGAAAGTCTAGAATACAACATGTTTGCTTTTTTTTCATGATATGTGTACCTGATAAAAGAGTAAGAAAATAATACAATGCTCCATCAAAATAGCCATTCCACGACAAGCAATGCTGGTGTTAGACATACTCGTGTTCTAATAATCTGGGATGAGCTCAAGTGGAAACTCTGAAATAGGAAAGGACTGGCGGGAGATCAGAATTGTTTACAAGTCTAGATGATGCACTTTTTTTCTATGCAATAATAAAAGCATTAGTTATATAAATGCCTCATTTTGACAAGAGACAAGGCACAACCATTCCTGCTCTTCTTAATATCTAGTGACATTACTACCATACAATTATATGGTAACCAGCATATGTGCCCATCGTTAAAATAATTATTTTTCTTCTCTCTCCCCTTTCCTCCCTCTTTTTCATCTCTTGTCCTCTCTCTATGCTCATTCTTCTGTCTTCTCTCTCTTCACCTTCTCTTTCCTCTATCTCTTACAATCTCCAATTAAATATCATATCGCTGTCTACAATGGAGACCTCCATGTCTATATGTATAGCTTACTAGGGGAATGTGGCTGTGATTAAATACTATACTATATTTATTGCTTAAAGACAAAAATGTCTTCTTTCGTAGGACTTCCTTTTATGATGGACCTTACCAAGCCGGAAAAAATGCCAATGGGGCATCCTGAGAGAATTTATATATGTGTATATATACTATATATATACGGTATATATCTACACTAGCTGTTACAGGATAATGCACAATTCCCCAAAAGGCAAGGGTGATTTATTTTGGCAGCCATAATGGGAGTTAAACCCTGTATAACACTCAATATGATCTAATAGCATACAGTTAATATACCACATGCAGCAACATTGAGTGCACCTTAAAGCATGAGAGTATAAGCAGAAGTGTGATGGGGCCAGGGCCGGCCCTACAATGGGGCCGACTGGGGCAATTGCCCCAGGCGGCACTTTGCCGCCACAAGCGTTTTTTTTTTTTGAAGCGGAAGAGAGAGAGAGGGGCGCCGAGTGGTTTTCGCTTACCCGCTCTGCGCCCCTCTCTCTCCTCTGCGGCGAGTGTCCCCTGTTCGGTCTCTGTGCCGGCTTGTAATGCTGAGCGCCGGAAGTGGCGTCAATTTCCGGCGCTCAGCATTACAAGCCGGCACCGTGGCAGAGCAGGGAGACTCGCCGCAGGACTCTTTAAAGGTAAGTACCGGGGGGGGCGTCGGCGAAGTTTTAAAATGCCGCCCCCCCGGCATTTTAAACTTCGCCCCAGGCGGCGTTAAGTCTTCGGCCGGCCCTGGATGGGGCCCACTGTCAAGTTGGGGCCCCATGGGCAAATCTATCAAAAGCAGAAAGGGAACAAGGACACATGCTGCAATATACTCTCATATTGCATACCACAAATGCATAGATCAAATGTATCTATACATTTTATCTTATACCACTATAATAATAGCCTAGAGCTGTAGTGTACTCCTGTGCTACACACAATGATTGGGCGCACAGACCTACAAGTAAATATTCAAAGTCACTGCTAGTACATTCACTGGATAAGAAGAGACGCCCGAGGTCCCAAAAACAATTATAACTTTCTTTTTTTTTCTATGTTGGCGAAATAAAAGGTATCAACTTCAACTAAAGACTACATTCACTAGCAAAGTAGGGGTTTAGCTTTCATCTGCTCCAAGGTGCAATCAGTCATCTGTGGAAGATAAATCCATTTTAAATGCTTGCGTTCTTCTTGGTCCGGATAAAGGAACACTATTGCAAATCTTATAAACTCTGTGATTCTGTAACAGGTTTAGCTGTACCCTCCTGTGAAAATCCTCTTGCAGAATCCAGTGTGAATCATCACTGCGTCGAGTACACTGCTACGCTGCGGATGGAAATAAAGCAGACCTCTTCTGCAAAAGAACCAGAGATGGGTAGATAACTAAATAATCCACGACCTGAAACCACGTGAGAGGCCGACATTGTCGACAATAAATAGGGGATTTTGAGACAAATGAAGCAACATGCTTCAGGACAATTAGAGTGCATTAACTGGGATATGGCCAGATATCTGTTACGATAATTAAGTTGCATGTTTTCATAGACCCACAGCACTGATATCTGGCTTTCTGTAATATACAGAAGCAAACTAATATTATAAGGCACAATTTGTCCCGTCTACCCTGGCATTTTGATGATGGGTACATTACAAATACATAGGTCATTGAGTGTGACACTGTAACATTGTATTGTATAGTGATTGTATTATATTTCAGTTCACATTGCACATCCATATCCGAACAGTTCAAGGTGTTTATCATATCCAAGTTATTTTGCTTTATTTTATTGCTCAATCCCAAATTAAGACAGGCAACCACCAGCACGACAGAGGCTAAGACTGATTAATTCTGATTACTGTACATTTCCATTTTATTGTCTTGAGTCATAAATGTCCCTAAACATAATCCTCCCATCTGTCGCGTCAGCCCGAGAACAGTACATGTACTGCAGTGACTGACGGATTAGGTGCATGGGATGGACAGGGTGATCGCAAGTGTTTACCACACCTTGACCGTGGAGAGGAGGCACAAATGTATCTTCCCAGCTAGACCGATAGGAACGGCAACACTCATCAACACAACAAAATTTAAAAAATCATGCAAAGGAACACGCATCCATAACGTGAACATTTACTAATAATGAATAATATGCATAAAGGGGTACTGTTACTATATTATGCGCTGGGCTGGGGTGGATGCCGGTGTCTCTATGACTGGGGTTCTGGTTGTCCTAAGAGTTGGGCTCTTTACTTGGTGAATTAGAACGCCGATGAGGAATCTATAAAACCCGCTGCAGTATAGTAAAGCAGAGAAAGCATAGCATAGTTGAACCCTGATCATGTGTAGGTTATACAGAATATGACGGCGCTATATAAAACAAAAGAACTCTTCTAGTACATCCGATTCTTCAGTGCTGGACTACTTTCACTATCTTTGGTTAGTCAACCCATACATTCTGAGCCTTTTCATAGGGTACAATATGGTATTTCCATCCACTGGCACTAAGTATAATAAAACATTGAATCTGTTTTAATTCAGTATGGGGTTAGTGATTGTTATTTCTATATAGTAAAGGCAGATTAAAAGTGAGAAAAGTAAGATGGGACCAGAATGGCTGAAATATGGGAAGTAATTGGAAATGGTGCATATAATAATAGAATAAAAAGATGAAGCCATAAACAGGTGAATGATTTACAGATGACTCAGAGGTGTTTTCAGGAGGATTGGACGTGAATAAGACAGAGAGGATAAAGATGGACATTAGAAACCTACCTTTTTATTATACATCACACTTAAATGTTAAAATCTTGCTGAATTTGAATTGCCACCAATTATTTGTGATTGCAGAATTCCTTTTCTATAAGGTTGCAGAATGTGTTGGTACCAAATAAATAATAATATGAATGAAGACGCACACATATGGCAAGCCATCAACCTGACAGCGCAATAAATAAGCTAAAAATAAATTATTAAAATCCCCTTTACCCAGTGCGTAATCCTTCTCTTAACATTATTGCTTTTAGTTCTACTGACTCCTAAGGAGCTTTTCCAATCACGCCTCTGCACACATGGTGTATTAAATAAGTAGTGGGAGAAAGACCAGGATTAAACAATATATTGTTGGGCACATTAGAATAATTTCAGCTAGGGGCATTTCTAAACATTAACTATTCAGTATGGGTTCATCAGGATTGGTCAGTCTCCCTTAAAGGTTCTTAGTTCAAAATATTTTCATTCTAGAAGAGAATAAACTACAAAAAAAAATGTTGTTTTGAAATAAACTACTGCTTAAACCTGTTCCAAAATGCATGGTAACCACATTGGCCTTTGGCTTATTGCCCAGGCTAATGTTAAGAAGATACCACTTACAAGATGCCATACATCTCCATAAGTAATGTCTGTTCAATAAATCGGGATTTTGCGGGAATTTGCCAGATTATCATGGTCCATTCCTTGCAACTTTATTCTCCAAGAAGGGGTGAGCTGGCCCTGCAATATGCATACGCAGTAGGTTATGTGACCTACTCCATGAATAACAACACATTATACTGGGCCAAAGCAAACCTCCCTGTAACCATTTGTTTTAGAGAATGCACCCCACGGCTATTGTCTTTGTGCACAATATAGACAACCCACCGTAATTTGTGGCACATATGATTAAAATAATTACAAATTGCTTACCAACGTAGCACAAAGAAAAAAAATATCCTTGACCTTTATCTTTGTAAAGCTTGTTATATCCAACATTCCCACTATTTCTTCATATTAGGCTGAGGAAAGGGACATGATGTTGGTAGATGGGAAATGTACTATAATGAAAATGTTGCTTTCTCTTACTGTCTTCCCCATCCAGGATGGAAAGGGATGCTTTGTACACACAGAGGAAAGCTGAGAGAGCCACACTCCGAACGCACTTCAGAGACAAATATCGCTTAGCCAAGGTAAATACATAAACAGAGGCTTTAGTAACAAAAGGTGAAGTCTAGGGCTGGCTGAGATGGCCTACACAGTATTGTAGACCATGAAAGGGATGTACCTGCATTTCTGAAACGCAGCTAAGCAGTTCTTATCAACACATATACCAATAGAGAATGAGGCTTATAAATTAGGTGAGGTCCAACTGGCACAGTGTTCTACCAACCCTAATGGATTAATATATGGGCCAAAAGGCCAGCCCCAGCAAACCCTATGTTAATACATAATGTAAGCCTTAGCCAGGTCTCAATACATTACAGTTCCAACAAACATTGGGTGATTTACAGTTTTCATAATTACTTCATTTGTGTAAACCTTTCCTCAGAATGACATTGATGATGCACAGATCCAGTTGGCTGGAGGAGATGTGGAGCTGCCAAAAGAGTTGGCCAAGATGATTGAAGAGGATACTGAGGAGGAAGAAGGAAAGTCTTCTGTCATCGGACAACTGAGCAGCATTCAGAATCTTGATCTGGACTCGATTAAAGGAAAAGCTCAGTCTACATTAGATGACCTCAAGCAGTCAGCAGAGAAGTGTGTACTCATGTGACTTTGTCCCACACCCTTCTGATGGCCCAAAGCAGCTGCCAGGAATCATTTGCAGCATACTTTATCAAGATTCAATAGCATTTTCAGATATAACAAGCCTAATCTTGATGATAACGTTGTGTGCTCTGCAAGGTCAACTTAGGCAGTAACATGAGAGCTATACCATATGTAATGTGGTCACAAAACACACGCTATAGTGTTTATGCCACAGATCACACTTCTCGCTAAATAACCAACCCTAACATACACGCAAACTATATGGCTCAAAGAGTCATTACTCTAGTCATTAGGAACGTCACTAGCCAAGAGCTTCCATTTGACTCCTTCATTGAGAAACCAGTGATATCTATTCTAATTATTACTAATATACTATTTGACTTGTACCTTCTGGGATAATGCCAATTATTGTACTGACAGCTGAAGGGTAAGCATGGTTCACTAAAAAAAAAGGCACCAGCTGATTTACTGCACTTGTCATTTATGATATATAAGACTTGCGCACATGGACACATTTTTTGTTTTGTTCTTGGTCCATTCGTTTCCATCTGTTTTGGTTTGGACAATATTAGGTGGGCTTTTTCCATCTGGAAACAACATTTGTTGTAACTCACACTCTCTTATGCTCTGCCACTTCTTCTCTTGCTTCTTGTTTCTTTGCCCCCTTCTCCCTAATATCAGCTCCGTTACCCAGATACTTCTGCAAAGAGATGAAGCCTCCTCGTACACCCTATCAATCGGAGGAATGAGGGAGAGGCTGCAACTTTCTTTATTTTCTTTCTTAACATCAGCGTATTCCTCCTTCCATGTCCCACCTCCCAGCAAGCCAATCCCCCACTTCCTGTTTCCTGTCCAGAGTCCTCTTCCCTTAAAAGGAGAGAGATGCTTACTGTATGTTACACCCGTGGTGTGTGCTGTGCCCTTTTGCAGAAGCCAGAATATTGCAGGTAGATTTGTGGAGAAAGAGAGGTGCAGAAGTGCTTCTCTTTCTCCATGAATCCATATGCATTTTTTTGGCCTCTTGGAGTACTCCCTTTAAGGGCACAGCATGCCCCACGGGGACAGCCCCTCTCCTGTTCCTTTAATTGGGGGAGAAGGTGTGCACGGAGGCTCCGTCCTTTTGCGTAAGTACTTGGGTAACGGAGCTGATATTGGGGAGACGCAGATGAAGAAAAAAGTCAGAAGAACGGCAATAGGCAAGTTCCAAACGTCTCTGTTTGGTTACAAAGTTGCCAGGCAACATGTCTAACAGAAGCCATATTTTTATCTGTGGTAAAAAAAAAATAATTAAGGAGCCTTCCCTAACAACTGCAGCAAACACTCCAATAGTGGACTCAAAATATACAAAATGTGAAGAGCTAATGCTTTGCGCAACACATCAGCTATTCATATTTTTTTCTATTGATAGCTTATCTTTTAAGATTCACCTTAAATTTGGATATTGCGATCTCTATAAAAATAACGTATCCAGAGAATGCCTCTGTGATAAAAGATGATCATCGTGAATTTAACATGCTGCTGTGTGACGGTCAATAAAGACATATTTCCCTCCTTAAACCAACACATGTGAAAAGGGAGCTATAATAGATGATAAATCTCCCATATTGATGATAAGTCTCTCCTAAATGAAGCTCCCATTTCATAGAACTTTTTTAGTTTAATGATAAAGACTCTTGTCAAGGTAAAAAATGTCTTTGGTGCCAATATTTGCCAGCGCAAAAGCTCATCATGCCACATCAAAGCATTCCATATGGCTAAAAGTAATGTTTAGAGCACATAAAACATGTCTGGAAACTCATCTCATGTGCAGGACCATCTTTAACTCCAATTGTGGCCTGGGCAAGCCTCAATGGTCCCCTCCACTCTGTCCTATTTGCCACCAGCAACCTTCTCTTATTGATCGGGGTACTAGGTGGATACTTTAAAATTTACAGTATGGCTATGGAGAGGGCTAAGGGAAGACTGGAATAATTGCAGGAGCTAAAAAAAAAAAGTATTACTTATAACTTGGCATAGATCAAACAAAAACCACAATCGCACTATTAAAAAAGTATTGGTCAGATGTTGACCTGAAGCCTAGAAGACAGACAGACCGACCTCAATAAATACACAGCGTGATTCTGTGTTGTAAAACCTGTTGGAGATGATATCTAGTACTGTATTGTTTTGGGTAAGAATACACCCTGTTTTACACAGACTGTAGAAAAACCCCTAGTGGGTATAATGTAAGTTGTGTGTTTGAAGCTCGGTATTGGTGTGTGTATAGGACAAGGTCAGAGATCTGTAATGTACAGGGCATTTGGGTGTAATTGATATTATATTCTCCAAATGCACTAAGATTAAAGCCATATTGCTACCAGAGAATGTATTAACCTAAAATATATGTGCTGTTGGAGAGTTAGATCTCAAAATGGCAAAAGTACAGCATCATTTACAGAAAGGGTTGCAATGTCACACAACAGCTTTGTAGTAGAGAAACCCCTTAAATGCAAAACACACCTTGGACAGATATACGTGGATCCTTCAAATAACTACATTAATGGGTCAGGACTTTGTGACCGGTAGGACACAAGTCAGATTGTTCTAGATATTATATCAGATGGATGAAAATGTTTATACCCAGAAATACCCAAGTCAATATTCTTGGACGTTCATAGGATGCAGAGAGTCATATTTGTACAACCTTTATTTACACTGTGTGTTGGTCTCATTTGTAGTCTGAGCTAAGCTGTAATTTGTTGTGTTTGTTGTTCTCTTTTGTGCATTTTCAAAAATTCAAATTTGTAACCGTGATTAAAATAACAATTTGGAAATATGTGTGATTAGCTGCATTTCATGTGTAGAATGTGATTGTAGCCTTTATTAATCATACCATAAATATCTTATATCTAACTCCATACAATGTAAATGCAGCAATTTCCGTGTGTACAAACATTGCAAGTAAAAGGCACCGTCTCCATAGATGATGCTGAAGACTCTATAACGTGCCAGTATCTACAGAGCAAAGGGTCATCTGTCCTGGGCACAGGCTTAATTTAGGGACCCATGTAACCTGTTCCTTGGGCACCCTTTACAGCCGCCCGGGGGGTTCCATGGCATAATATTCTACAGCCCAGCTTCAAATGGAGGTACAGAAGAGGAATCGCTAGAGAATAGGTCTGTGACAGCAGCTGCACTGACCATCGCCTCCATTGCAGTACCACATCTACTACTGAACTGGCAGGACGCACTGGGGAGGCAACTGAACTCCAGCCATACTAGAATGATATATCGACCTTTAAGAATGGTACGCAAATGTCAAAATGTGCTCTGTTTTATTTTTGGGTAACCCTAAGAGTTTGAATTTCTACAAGTATATAAAACACAATGAAGCAAGCAGTTGAAAATAATTTAATCATTGTTAGTTATTATATAATCACAATGCAATACATACATAAAAAAGAACATGTAAAACCACACAGTAGTCGGTGTGCATCAGGAGGTGGTCACTGCAACGAACATGCTGTGAATGAGAAAATTGAAGAAACTGTTACGGAGGAAGTGTAAAGAACTATTTGAGGAAAACACAGAGTAATAAAGAAGAATGAGATAAATCCATAGAGATGGCAAGCTGGGTAAAAGGCAAAGCTGCTCAGTGCAGCGACAGTTGTGAAAGACTATATATATATATATATTATATATATATATATATATATATATATATATATATATGACACACATATATATGTTACTGCACTCACAGCCTCGAACAGACTCCGAGAGACCTTCCTGATCAAGGGATTCAGTCTTCCAGTCAGATGTCTTCATCTGTGGAAGAAAACAAGAAGATTTAGTTCACAAGTCCCACAATTAACTGAAATTTGATCTAGTGTCATAAAGCTCACAAGGAGGGAAGTTTATTTCAAAGGAGGAGAAATGTTAGAACAAGAGGTCATAGCAAAAAAAATGGGATGTACATGTACGTCATGCATTTTTCACCTTGGCAGGGACACTTATCAGGCTATTGGGCACCTTTACACGGTAACGTTAGAAATGCCCGATCTGGCCTTTCCTTCTGGTAGTTATGACTGCTGACACCCACCAGAAAGTCAATGGAGCACACAAGAGACACAAGAGAAAGGTCTGCCTAGAACCTGCTGGGATCTCCGATTGCTCACCCTGCTGGCTGATTGCACTTATAGGGGCCTTTGCTTTCTGATCAATACAAGGTAGATAGGAGGAAGATAGTGAGAAACATTGTTTCTCCCTCTTTCCACAAAGTGAAAACGTTAAAGTTAAAAAAAATAATGACGTATAAATTAAAAAATTAACAATACAGTGCGCTGTGATGTCATTTTGACATCAGTGGCATACATTAGATATTTATCCTAATAAGAGTTAAAAAAAAGAGAAATAATAATAATAAAGGCCCTGTCATCCCATTGCCCCAAACCCTTTAATCCCAAAGTATTAAAAATACTACGCCACAGGGATAGATGTGGCCCTCTAGAAAATGTGGTGGTGAAGGGTATGTCTGTAATCAGGGATGTTGCTGAATGTAAATTTGTGTTGGTACTTGAAACATGGAAAGGGATAATGTTAATTAAACTAACACATGGTAAAAATTGCAAAAAAAAATTTATGGTACGTAGGGTACTAAAACAAAGTAAGGAAATGGTTAAGCAAGACTTTCATAGCTAGATTGTAGGCTATGAAAACCAAAGCAATGTATGACCCCAGGAATAAAGCCCTGTCCGTATTACGATTTTTTTTGGTACTTTAACACTTACTTGCTCTTTTAGGAATTCTGCTCGTCTCATAAGTGTCTGAATCTGTGGGGAAAAAACCTTATCTGGTTTAAAAAACAAAACCACACACACTTATAAACATACAAAAACAATACAAATATACTGGGGAAACCCTTTACATCTCTAAAGAGATTGAATACACAGAGATAGTATGTCATATAAAGGGACATGAACCCTGCTATATCGATGTGGCAATGTTGGAACACTGATCATTTTGTGTGCAGAAATAACACAGCAATAACCCTTACTTGCTAGAAAAATGAGACCTTGGTATCCCGCCCATTAAGGGCAACTAAATTATATTATGTGGCTTTGCTTGACAGGTATATTATCAGCCTTCGTGGAATTTTACTCCTTTTTATTATATTTCTTAATTTTTATTTCAGCCTTTTAATGTTTTTTTTTTCACTTTGGGATTATCAATGTCGGTATATGGTTATGCTCACCTCTGAATGCAATAGTTCTCTCCTTCTTCCAGGTGGCTCAGCTGCAAGAGATCATGACAGGAAGGCTCAGCTAAGTTATTTAAAAATACAAAAAACACAAGTTCAGCCTTTCCATTAAATATGTGAGATCTCATTGTGAGGTTCTGACACTGGAAACCGAGAGCAGATTATTTAGAGGTTTGTGATACATTCTAGTGGGCCAAAGCCCACCCAAGCTTTCAGGGGCCTTCAAGTAAGGAAAAAAATAATATCCACAAGTAGAATGAAATCAATGTACCGTAAAAGCAAAACACCACATCAAGTGTTAAGTTAGAGAGGGTAGGAAAAGCTGTACGCTGTAACCTAGCAAAGGCATCTTTAGAGATTCACAATATATCAGTGCATCTCTCCATCAGTCGTTCTTATTGCCCTTTATAGTTAGGTTTCTCTATGTATCGATATCTATCATTATGTCTCTCCCCACTGACAAAGACCTCATGAGTTATTGCAGCAAGAAGCACCAACATCCACTTTAACAAACAACTGCATTTGTAACTGTCAGATAAAACCATAGTAATCACATCGACTTTGGGATGTAATAATATATAAACACATTATATACATGTTATATATATATATATATATACACATACATTATAGCTGAAATGCAGTGATATCCTTAATTGCATATAGATTTGGAATTTGTTGTAACTCACCTGATAACATTAGTAGCAGCTCCCCCAGACTCTGTTGGTATAGGTCGAGGGCATCAACCATCAAACCCTCCTCATCCTGTAGACACAATGATGGAAGATGGGAGAAGAAGCTGAATGGCATTAAGAGACCCTGTGGGGTCACTTTGATCCTAGCCACGCCAACCTACGTCTTTCAGCTACTTACCTTAGAAACAGCAGCCGAGGCCACGTCCAAAGCAGCATATAGACGCGGCTTGTCCTGGGCCATTTCTGAGCACCATGACAAGCATCAGCATAAAACAATAACACAGAAGAGAGATTGTTAAAATGAAAAACAACTACCCATATAATATAATAGATCACCCAGATTACATCCTATGGAGCTGTGAAGCCAGTGTAGTTTGCACAATAGGCACCAGAAAAGCAATCCATCTGGTATAGTAGCCCACGATTAGTTACTTATTTTATTACATAGTGTGTTACATAGTAGTATATTGTATTAACATATTCTATGTAGTGCAATTCATCCAGTTGAAATACACAGTGTCTCATGGCTTTTTACTTAATGTGCAAACTCTGGTAGGTAACACAGTGGTTTGTAAGAATCAGTTTCCAGGCTGATCATGACACCATGCAAAGTGCCGGAACTCACCCCTCAAGAGTTCCCGTGATGAGTGGCCTTGCAGCAAATGAGTTTTGTTACTTGAGGACACCAGGACCTTCAGTTCCTCTGCTCTAGAGACGTACTGGGAGACCTGCACGGACACAAAGTGAGCCAGGTATGGGTAAAGAACCACAGGTTCAGAGCCCAGAGCAAACTAAATTTAAGAATACCCACATACTTAAAAGGCACAGACTAACATAGTCCTAGAACCCCTGGAGTTAACCTATAGAAACCAATGAAAAGGCCCCAATTGGCTGGAACATTCAGTTGAGTTCTATGGTGATAAGGCCACTTTTCAAACTTTGCACCAACATCACTTTTTTTAACCACACAATTGTAAGTATTTCACCTCTTTATTATCAACATTACAAAATAACGAGAAAACCCTAAATGTAATGCTCTGTATTTGGAAAAAGACGGGATGATATCAGGGCAACACTGCGTGGCATCTAGGAAAGAATACGTCAGAGATGCATGGCTATGTGCTACTGTGACTGAAAGCAGCCATGAGATAAAATAATAAAAAATAATCTGGGGTGCTTTGGAATGCTGGAGCAATGTTTTGTTAAATTGAAGATCCTTTAAAACATCCAACTGTCGATACTAACCTTTGACCTCAAAGCTTGTTTTCTTCTGGCATCTGTTTCATCTACAAGACACACGACTACATGATCAATTGTCATAGAGAAGGGCGCGAAACCTCAAGTTACTCATACCAATTCACCAATATCTACCATATAAGCGTAGCATTCGATTTAAAGGTCTCTGTGTCCACTAGGCACTTAAGTATAAATGTGCATACCGAAAAGAAACAATAAAATAACTCTATATAGGAAGAATTGGCACAAGTCCACAAGCCTGTCCCATTCTCCTGCTTTTGGGTCTATTTCAAGCTGTGGTTTTGGTTCAGCAAAAGGTCTAGGGTCCCTTGGGAACCCCTAGAAAATAGCATGATACAGAGATAGCTTGCACTACAACCCAATGGCAAATAAGCACACTTGGTAACTTTACAAAAGAGCTGCCAATCTAAATATTAACCCTTTAACAGTCCATTTCAAAAATGTCATTGTTGTGCTTCAATTGTTAACCAAATGATTCTAATACAAGGGCCTTATGAAAACAATTACTTCTCCCCAGCTAAACATATTCTTGTATCCAAATATTACAGAGATTACAGTACCAGCTGAGATGTTCAGATTTAATTAAGAGGAGGGGAGGTCTGGAACCCTTTGGGGGGGGGCATGTAAAACTAGATGGCCCCCTGGACTCCCCTCACACACAGCCTGTCTTCGGAGCCAGATGCCTCTCTACTATCTGTGTGTAGAATTAGCAAAGGGCTGGAAGCCAGTTGCAAACCCCCCACCCCTGACTAAGAGTGATCTATGAGGGATCCAGGCTGTGTGATCTTGAGAATTCAACCCTTCACACTTGACTGCATAGCGGTATACTATGTGTAACAATAATTATAAGTACAATAATACAAGTAACAATAAAGTATAGTACATTAATGATGGTTATGAAGAAGTCCTTACAGTGCAGGGCAGGGATGAAATAATCCAGGGCTCTGCAATATAGTGTGAGCGCAGTGGCAAAATCTTCAGCCGCATCCTTCTCCACGGCTTCAATAACCAGGGAGGCCTATGGGATCAATGGGGATTTAAAAAAAAAACAAAAAACAAGAATATGGAGTAGTTTGTCAAATTAGGCGACTAGGCAAGAAAAGAGGGTTCATTTACTAAATAGCAAACTCCAGAAAGAGTAATAATTTTCACCCAGCCTTTTCTTGTAGGAGAAATCTACCAGGTTTAGTACACCATAATGCAAATTAGTAGCACGTTTGTACACAATATTTAATAAATACACCTCTTCATATTATTTGTAGTAATTCGGGATGCAGTTCGGAGCTCTTCAGTATGCACAGAACGGTGAAGCCTACCTACTGCGACAGAACTTCGAAATAGAGCAAACTAGTTGTTTTCTAGCAAAACTACAGAGGGGGCAACGGGCAGTATAGATTCTCTTAGTCATTTAAGAGTGTTTTCCATACTTTACAGAATTTTATTCTACCTAAAGTTCTAAGGAACCAAGCAAATGAAAAACAAAACAATGGGACTTCCCCATTCAAACAGACTTTAAGGGATGTATCTGATAAATGGGGAGCGAGCTACTGACAAAAACTATATCTACGGCCCATTGCTTTACGCACAGCTTTCTGTAGAGACTCTTCACATGGCATGTGCTCCAGGTCCACAAATGGATGGGTGAAGAATTCTGGGAATGAAATTCGTTGATCGGGGTCTCTCTTCAGAAGCCTCTGCAACAGGTCCCGGCATTTAGGGGACACTCGTGGCCTGGTGGGAATCTAGGAGTTCGAAAGAACATAAGCGTGAATGGGGAATGGCAGACAGTACATAGACAGGAAAATAATTTGCTCTCTAATGTTCTGATCTATGTCTTTGTGGTGTTTATCCCACATTGCTTCATTTCTCAATTTATGCTCACTTTTTGATTCTCATTATACTATTCCTTCTTATCCATACTACCCACAGTCACTATTTACTCCTTTAGGTTCTTGGATTGTACACTTGCACCCTCTGTTTCCCTCGCCTTAATTGTTTCCTCATTCTCGCGTTCCTGCTGCATGTTCCTGACCCTCTCTATCTCTCTCGTCCACTACCTCTATTGTTCGGCCACTGCGGATTTTTTCCTCCAGTTCTGAAAAGGATTTGGATGCAAATGGTGCCTTCCCAAAAAGAGCCTCTGGAAAGAAAAAGAAAAGAGAAATGCATAGACTCAAAGTAAATCCAATGGATCACTTATGGTACCTTGGGCCATTGTCATCAGTACTCCCTCAAATTTTGATCACATGCCAAACAGTTAAAACACCTCCCCCCCCCATATAAATTTTAGGGTTTTGGATGAAAACAGTGTCTTGGAACAAGTGGGCTTTGTGATGCCTTGGATGTAAAACTCCATTCATAAAATGTCTATGTTCTTCCTGGGTCCCACAGACTAAAGTAGAATATACAACTGGAGTAGAATAACCCACAAACACACACTGGCCAACAATGCCCTGCATGACAAGCGCCACAACCTAAATATTTTTAGCATATTCAACTCTTACAAACGTCATAATTCACAGTAGACAAATGTTCACGAAGCTGACCAAGACAAATACCGGCCAGCTTGCTCCCTAAGCTAGAAAATAACTTAAGAAGCACCAGTGTCGTATAATCCTTCTACTTTATGTGTTTTTTTCAGCAAGCCACGTCCAGTGGCTTGTCTATAGACACTTATATATTTAGAATATTAATAAAGGCATTATAAAGTTGGCCTGATGAGGTTATCATATTTATCATTTAACATATTTGAAAGTTATTCTGCCGTTACAATAATTTTAACCTCAATGGTAAGGGCAACTCACCATACAGAATGACGCCGACAGACCATAGATCCACCCTGGCATCATAGTGCCTGCTGCAGATCATCTCTGGAGCCATATAAAGAGGAGAGCCTCTCAGATCCTGGGTTTCATCCTGAGAAGACATGTGCTGAGCAAAACCAAAATCTAATGAGGAGATGAGATGAGCCTGAAAAGATCAATTTATTTACTTGCTTTATCACATAGCTTGAATCACACACTCACCAGACAACTTGAGATGAGGTCTGTCCAAGCTGTTGAGGAGAATATTCTGAGGTTTCAGGTCTAAATGGGAAATGTTTCTCTCATACAGGAACTTAAGAGCACTTGCTGCAGTGAGAAAAGATGGAGAATCAGAGAGCACAAACTGAGAGAATAGTGCAGTATGCTAAGATGTCACAAGCCTGAATACTTTCATTCCTATTACAACAAAATATGCACCTATTCTCTTAGAAATGACTCTCTCTGTTGATAGAAGTACTCGAGTGTCTCACCTGGTACGCATGGTCTTCCCCAATAAATGGGGTGAAGGAATAGAATAAAGGAAAATGTAGATGGAGATGTAATGTGTTAGGCTGGATGCGGCAGCACTGTATGATGCTAGGAGCAAGGGTTTGGTGTTGGTTTAAGACAGCGATGGGCAATCCACTGAGACAAATAACACTATGGTGCCATAAGGAGCACTAACAAGGAGGAAAGATCTAAACTTGGTAGAATAGAGAGTAGAGAGCAGAGTATGAGATGGGAACCATAAATGATCATAACTTTGGGAAAGTCACAGTTATAAGGAAAAAGAAATGCAACAGGAGAAACAGGTGAATATACCATTTAAGGGGACCTGGCAGTTTATAATATATCCATTCAATATGATAAAATGCCCGTGGAGAATTAAGGGTAAGGGAAACCGAGAAGGAGCATAGGAAAGGGAGCTCAATGAGACATGGACATACCCAGCTGCTGAAGGAAGATCTGCACAATGTTTTCAGGAAGAATCCTACGCGTTCGGATAAAGCGTGATAGATCGCCCCCTGGACAGTACTCTGTGATTAAAAATATATAATCCCGGTCCCACTGTAAAGCATGAAGAAAAACAGAAGGGAATGGCTGGATAGAGTGACAATAAGGCTCATAGGTCCATATAGTATACAGAAATGTATAAAAGTACATTAGCGCCACAATTTCTCATTAAGAAATTAAAATGAATGTCCAAACCTAAGCTGACTACCTGGAAGTCCTTCAGCTCGAGGATATGCGGGTGACGAACTGTCTTCAGGATCTCGATCTCGGTCAGAAGGTTCTCCACCGATGCTTTGTTCAAGCTTTTCTTGCTGACACATTTGACAGCTACCACTTCACGTGTGTTCCGCTAATAGGTGCAAATAGATATTAGATATATATATATATATATATATTTCAAGGAAATTGTACTCCCATCATAATATTAAGCTGTCACAATCACCATACTTTTTACCTACAGCCAAAAATAACTTTTATTTGGCCAAAGTAGAAAAAAGTGAAATATTTACATATTCTCAGCTTTAGGAACCTCAGGGGTCTTTTTCTCACTTAAAAGATATCGGGGTATACAAATGTACCATGTTAACCGTGGAAAGGGAAAAAAGCAAATTTGGCAGATATGACACCTTTACTGGCAAACTGAAGAGTACCAGAATGCAAGGTGTTGTGACTACTTCAGGAAAATGATCAGAATATGCCCGTTGGGGTATTTTAATTCTACACACTATGACATCATATGTATGTAGCAATTAAAGTAATTTGGACCCCTTAGAGTTCACCAGTCTAGGTATTTAGCAGATATCGTCCTAAAACAAGTGTGTACATTGATTTTAATGCAAAGCACCCTGCAAAAAAATTAAGCACCAGAATTATAATCGTAGGAGCCAAAGTTCCGTGCCTCACCCGTTTATAGGGGGCACTTAAAATGTGACGTGTGACAGTGGCGTAATAACGGGAAGGGAGGATATAACAGAGTAACAGCAGCTAGAGGGAAACATTTAATACAATGATTTCTCTTTATTCAAATCACGTTGACGTTATCGGTGTGGTTCTAAAGGCACCGTCACGCGCAGGGCACCTCACCTTCCGGTAAGCCTTGTACACTGTGGCATAGGTCCCGCTGCCGAGCTTATCCGTCAGAATGAAGTCATCGAGCCGAGGAGGGGCCCAGCTCGAAGAGGCCATCACCAGCGGGGAGCGCCACACTGCGCTTTACCGAACCTCCGTACCGTTGCTCATGGTTGGGACAGACGGCTGTACCGATACGGTTGTGTTATGAAGCTGTCACCCCGCGCCTCACTTCCGTGATGCTATTAAAGTTACAGCGACTTCTGGTAGAGCCGAAGGCAATGGCGAGATTATGCACTGACGCCACCTAGCGGCCCAACGGAGAAACACACTGCAGCCACTACGCTTCTCTACACAAAAGGGAGAGTTGTGGTTCTACTTCTAACTTTCTCACTTCCCTATTCATTAGAAAGAGCCAACGCTGGTAAACGGCTCCAGCAAAAGGCAAAGCTGTGTCATGCATAAGTCAAAGGGTGAAGAAATCTCACTGATTTAACTATACATTATACAAGGCCAGCCCAGCGCTTCCTTCAGCGGAAGCTCACTGGAGCTAATCAGTGCCATCCTAACCCCCAAACACTCTGCCTGTGCCTTCTTTGCCCCTTGCAACATACACTCTGGCATACACATGTAAACACACTTGCGCATGCTCACACTCAATTATTCATACTAACACACACACGTGTACACACTCATTCTAACACATACTCCCTCACACTGCTTATATATGCACATTCATGCTCACTTGCAAACATAACACATTAATCCATTTCCTATCACAAACACACACTCATGCTAACACACACTCCATCTCCCACCACTTACACATTCATGCTCATACATACAAATGCTTTCACATAGACATTCATTACATGGATGTATTTTGTGGTATTTTAGTCAAATTTTTTTAAATTGTGAACTTCAAAATGCAATTAAACATATAAACTATTATGTGGGGCAGCAATGCTGTTGCTTGGCTATCCATGTGATGAAGCAATCTGGTGCTATAGATGGGATACGCCGCACACAATGTCACAATATGTGGCGATGGCTTTACATTGCAACATTCTCCACGTTATGTGGCAGTGGGATGATGTCAGAGCTGGCCCCCTAATCCATTAATCTGTGGCACTGTGCAGGCAAGGCTGGCAGTTCTACTACCGTAATATGTGGGGAAACTTGCCTTGCCCGTTTAGAATGGGGAATGAATGCTAAATTAACTTCAGGTAGCAGTAGTTAAAACAGTAGGCACTTTACCATATGAAATGCCAATTATACAAATGTATTGGTATAAATACATACAATGGAGACCAATCCCCCTCCACGAGCACAAGTCATTAGAAGGTTTGCAGAGTTTGGTCGGTTATCAGAAAGTTTCTTTATTTTGTATTTTAATTTGCATTCTACATAGGGGCACCAGGGTGTCAAATACAACAAGGATGTTCCAGTGTGTACACCATGCCCTGCTTCCTTGTTGGCACACACAATGTGCACGATCCAACACGATCTTGAAAAGTAACGCTTTTGTTGGTGTCATTACATTTTAATTGGACAACCTAACTAGAATGGCTTTTAGAGTGCATCAAACAGTCCCAAAACAATGAATGACTACTCTACAAACCTTAGCCGTATCATAGAAAAGAAATTTATTTAGATTTCAGCTCAATATGCCCTGTTAGGTTAAAAATTATCATAAAATGCTGGTGCATTTAAATATCAGTCACCTTTTTCGCCACCTTCCCTCACTCTTCTCTAACTCCCCCAAGTGAAGGGGGCTGATGCTTGCATGAATTTACACCCTGTTTTATTGTCTACATCGATCAATTCTGTCCATTGAAATTGCATAAAATTATGCAATTAAATAGGCAAATCAGGACAAAAATGTTGCCTCTTACAGTCAAAGTCGTAGCCGAATTACACACACACTATTCCAATGAATTGCCAGCTGAGCTCTTAAAAGGTGGGATTATTAGATAGCTTGTATTTGTGCTGTAAGCATTCATGAAGAAAAGACAGTGGAATTAAAATGGTTGCTGTGGCTCACCGGACACTGAAAATACATTTACAAGAGGGGAAGAGGAAATCTACATATGTTACAAGTTCAGTATATATTCAAAATGTTCTGTACACAGCAACAGACCAATCAAATGAACTGCATTACAAGCAGACAGAAGAAGGATTCACTGATCCATCCTGGGGCTTCCAAAATATAGCAATTCATTTTAATATGAAAAAACCTCTAATCATCTACCTTTTCTCATTAGTTCCCACCATAAAACATCCAAGATCAGAAGTGGGGTAAATGCCAACATAATAAGATGTACAAACAGATTAGTTTTTTCATCCCTACAGCATAAGAAAACCATTAAAGGATCAAGGACCGATTCATCTTTTTTGAATATATATGTACATATATATATATAGTGAGAAAGAATTATGTACAGTCTCTTGTTTCTTGCTGGAGTGCCGAGATCCACCACGAGAGGCATTATATGTTTGTATTAAGCAGGAGAACCAGCGTCTTCACTGGTTGGGTTCGAATGGTGGATTCGAGAGAAGATGCAGAAGACTCAGTTTGATTGAAAAGCTCCTCTAGCTGCAGCAGTAGCAGCCCCTGTAGCTGCATTTTGGACACCACGGTTGGAAAGGATGCCTTGTGAAAACTCTTCCTGTGCTCTCTGGAAGCTGGCACCCGTCCTGCGATACAATGAGTGAACCTGGCAGAGAAGAGAAAATTAGTAAACTGTATATCCTGACCCAGTATTAAGTACAGTCACCTGCATTTAGCAATTAAAACGGCCAAACATTAATTTATTGACTTATTTAGCACCATCATGTCCTGAAGGGTTGTACATCACCATGTTACATGAATCTAAAAAACAAAATACATCCTTGAACCCCAAATCTACTAAAAATATGTTAAAAACATCCTTGAAGCAAAGGGCAGCACTGCAATCTGCATGCTTATACATACTGTACAGTCTGCCAACAAGTAATATAGCTATACAAAATTGATGGATCAAGTTTAAGGAAGGAGCCATACATGGGTATACAGAGTAGGCATATCTCACCTTCTTAAGCAGGAAGAGAGACAACACACTGGAGACTGTGAAGAACGAAGCCACTATCATCATTATGATAGCAACAGGGATGTTATGCAACATGGTGAGTGCCATTATCCAGCCACTGTAAGAGAAGCAGAGTGTGAGTGCACGCTCAAGGTGAGAAGTCTACGTGATGCAGTAGGAACATGAGGGGGGCCTCACCTGTCTCCCCATCCTGGGATGCCCACTGACTGGATGATGTAAATAACAATCTGGCAGAAGAAGACAATGAAGAACAAGAAGAAGCTGAAAGAGCTGTCAGACCTGAAAGGAAAATACAATACAGTAATCTCCATCAGTTTTACCATAATTATCCATTTACAATGATTTGAATCCAAAATGTTTTTTTTTTTTTTTTTAAATAAAATCTATATTGGCTCATTATAGCTGGCAAGGATCCTGCTGCTTATCTCTACTTCCTTGGCAAAACCGGTAGGAGGGCATAGAGTAGATTAACATGTAGAAACAATTACCCTCATAAGGCATACTGTTCTTAAACACATGCAATGGAAGGCAGTAAATATACGTAAAATAGGAAATACTTCCCCTGCTAAAGCAGAGATGTCATTAAAGGGACAATTTCTATACTGCTATCAGATGAAAGTAAAGTATTGTGCAGCTGCATATTTGCCATCTGTATACGTTCTAAGCTCTGATCTCAGCCCAACCTACTAGACAAACACTCGTATTCCTTATCATGTTGCCTGTGGGGAATAGAAGGACTCTATTAAGTCTGACCTAACACTCTTTACTAAAGACTATGGAGGAACAGATTTCATTAGTGCAAAAGAAAAAAAAAATCAACTCAGTGTGGTGTTTGAGCAGGGAAAGTCATCCAAAATATCACAGTTGCCAAAAAACGGCAGCCTCCAGGTCTGCCAATAAAGGAAGTTTATTGGAACAAATTTAGAAAAAACACGTTTTTGTAAACTACATTAGTGAATGCAGCACTGTATTTTATGGTCATAGAGATGTTGTTTTCCATTGGACTTCCTCTTTAAGGAGAACAGCAGTTTTATAAGTTTTTAAAACCTTTTTTCAAATTCTCTTAAAGGAATAATTGAGAGACCAAATACATAAAAAAACACCATAATAAGCTAATAGGTTTTGTACACTAATCTTTACGCATGCACCAGTTCTAGTTCGGTAGAGAAACACACCTGAAGGCTTTGTAGATTGGCCGGTACCAACAGACAAAGGCACACGGAGTAAACAATAAGAACCACAGGATGGACAAGCCAAAATCCACACCTCCAGAGCCACCGCTGTTACCAATGAAGTAAGCCAGACAGGCCAGCAGATTCAGGAGAAGAGTGACGGCATGTACTTGAGAAAGAGAGAGAACGAACAATAACAGCATTAATAAGGAAATTCATAACAAATACTCTAAAGCATTCTGAGAAGCATCTTTATTTTCGGATCAGAGAGCCGCTAGCATGGTCCGTGTCCCATTGATTATATATATATATATACTCACACATCCACAGGTAGTAGAGCATTTTGCATATACGCTGGTAATCCGCAGGGATGTCGGCAGAGAAATCCTGATAGAAGCAGGGTTTGATGGGACAAAACGCAGGAAGGGGAGGCCAGTTATTTTGTCTCACTGAAAGTGTAAAGGAAAAATATAAATGAACGCATCTCAATTCTATAAAGTCACATTAAATACAATAAGCCCATTCACACACCAAGAGATGCAACTTAATTGGTCTCATAGAATATAAAAACACTTGAGGGCAAGGTCCCTTTATCTTCCATGCCTGGAGAAGCCTGCATGATCGCACCCAGCACTCGGAGCCTGAGCTCAAAGTTTATTCATAAACATAAAAAAAAATAATGACAGGAGGCCCAACCAGCCATGAAAACAAATAATCTTGCCATCAAACAGGTATACCAATAAAATATATTACATAAGAGATAAGGGAGTTTCATAAACAGTTGAAGTATTATATATATATATATATATATATATACACATACACACATATATATACATACACTACAATAAAATATAATTTATTTCACGTGCAATTTCATGTAAAGTAGTATCAGCATGAATTCCCATCAAAAACTTGATTATTAGGAAAAACTAATTTCAGACTAAATTAAAATTGCAATGTGGCGTGTCATAGGGTTACTACAACGGGAGTATGTTTTTTATGGGGAAAACTGGTAAAATGGTTTTAACCATTTAAGGACAATGGGCGGTCCCTAAACCCATTGAAAACAATGCAATTTGAGCCCGTACATGTACGGGCTTTGTCATTAAGGGGTTAAAACTGGACCATTATACTGGTTGACATGACAATAAGGCCCTAGTTCAACTCAGAACTGCATCACCATTGCGCTTTGTAAATAACCCTTAATATTCCTAATTACATAAAGAATATTGAGCTGAAATCTAAATAAAAGCATATCACATAGCGCGATTCAATAAGACATAAGTGCAGTAAGAAAAACGTTTACTGGCAGTATGAAGGATCAGAGGTCTACGACGGCTTGATGCTGTGATACTCACAATCAATGTTCACGTTCCTTAATTCCTGCTCCTTCCTGTCCAACTCAGCTGCCTTCCGGTCCAACTCCTCTTGCTGTCGTAGAAGGCCAGCTTGTGCTGCCATTGCCACAGCCTGTGGAGAACACATTCAATCAGGAGAACGCGGCACCATCAGAGATTACAATCTTAAAAAGAATATTCTAACATAGAACCATTCCGAATGGATGGGCCTAGAAGGGATTTGGTTTAAATTACTGGACTGCAGATGGTATTTTGTTATGGTGCCACGGAAGAAAAGTCCCAGTGCTGTATAATAGCAATGCAGGTAAACACCGATCTGCTTTTATCTCCTTTTGTCCCAGACCTGGAGGCTGCCATTGTTGTCCCTGTGTATTTTTTGATGCCTTTCCCTGCTCAAACGCTACACTGAGCAGACTCTTCCATAGACTTTCAATAGTCAGGACGTCAGTGTCTGGCTGATCGGGACTGACCCATTCTTCCATTGTTTACAACAGACAGTATGATAAGGAGTTAGCATGTTTGTCTGGCAGATGAATAAGAGCTAGAACTTACAAATGGACAAAATAAAGCTGTCTGAAGAGACCAGAGACAGACAATTACGACCTCCATAAAAAACGTGAATGTATGCAAATAAAGGGTTTGAGTTACACAACACTGAATAATTATTCTAATGCTAGATTTAGTTAGTTTAGTGATAAATGCAGCCAAGTAGGTGAAACAACAACTTGAATTTCTTTGCAGCCAGGCATCTTCTTGCTTAACTGCACCATGCCGTCCACAAAAGGAACTTTCTTGCCTATGCAGAATTGTATGATTGTATTCGGGTTTCTAATATTAGTTTATGCCAATTCCACATACACCGTGCTGATTACTGTACTGAGCAGCAGTTTTGGAGTCTGTCATCTTTTACATATGGTTCTGTCATAACCCAACACTTTATACCCGTCTTTTAGTGCCATGCTCATAGATAAGGAACACTCAAAAACCAAAAAAACACTGTGTGTTGCTGGATAACAAAGCAAATAAGCATTTGCTACTCTGATCACTAAATGAGTTGTTTCACATTGCACTGTACTATGAGAAGTGCATAAAACATATCCACCTTCATCATGGACACAAAACATAGTTTGTGTACACAGGTTACCTGCGGTGTTGGTTCTACTGATGGCTGAAGAACAGCTGGCTGGGATGGTGCGACTTCTTGTACTGGGATTGTTTTCTGGTTAGGATTTGTCTGAAAGGAAAAAGAAAAGAACATTGTCAGGTTCCTAGCTACAGCCTTATATGCAAACCAGATTGAATGTCCTGAGCATTAGATCTGTCAAGAACAGCTAAGGAGAATGTTCTAGAATGGAAGGCCGCGATGTAAGCGCTTTTTAAAAAAAAGTGCGTTTCACGCCACAGGCAATCATCATGCAAGTAAAACGCACATATAAATGGAAGGAAACCAACTAATGTTTCTATGCTTAAAATTTTTGAGGGTTTAGAAAGTATGGATTATAAACTAGTTGTGTCAAGCAACTGGTTTGTCTATGTGAAGGCAATCGGGACATTTGGAATCTTATTAGTGTATTGCATGTCAAACACAGGCCACTCACCTTTTGATCATAGAAAACTCTACATGCTATTTTTTTAAAGGCATACATTGTAGACAACAATCTACACCCACACTTCTTAAAAATGGATGAACATAATGGAAATCAAGGGCTATATCCAAAAAATAAGATCTATAGATAGATAGACATAGACCCACCAGGCGTGAACTTTCTGTAAAAGGGTTAAATTCCTCCAGGTTACTATGGGTGGTGGTGGTGATCTGTGTTACAGCAGGGTCCTGTGGGGAGGAAAGCATAAGAACATGTTAGTAACTTGTCACAGAATGATTTACGTAAAACATTGGGCAACAAAGTAACCCATTGAAAAACAGATGGGTGACCAAATCACACGTTATGGCCCCATACTCCACGGACGGCGGTTACTGGGTCTATTCACTAAAGGCAGCCTTGGCAGGAGAGTTGTGGCTTCAGCTCCCTCACTTCACTATTCATTAAGAAGGCCAACACGGGCAAGGTTCTCCAGAAAGAATCTTTAAGGAGACTTTGAAGAAATTATACAGGGACAGAAGCTCACTGGGGTTGACTCTTCATAATGTATACTGAAACACAGTTTCATATGACCGGATGGGATTTTTTGTTTGGTTTTGGACTGGCTAGTAAAGCATGTCACATTTAATTCACATGTATAAAGATTACATTGGATAAACACAGTATTATGACAGTATGTGACAGTAGCTGAAATAGGATTCCATCATATACTTTTTGGCAGTACTCGTATAGACCCGTCATGAAAACGGAACCTTACACGAGACAATCATACAATATTCAAGATTACTCCTGATCATATATTATAATACAGAGTATGCGGGTCACTTAAGGAGTAGGAGCAGGGACTGCTTAAGAGCATGTCTTCCACCACCGAGTCATCCTGTCTGAATGGTTCGGGAACTGAAAAGATTTGTAAAATATCTCAAAGACCTGAAATCAAATTTCACAGACACGCTTCATATGCTGACCAAGCCCAAAACTGTGAATTAACAGTCTGGCGGCACATGACATGGTTTCTCTCATGTGATCACAAGCAGCTTTCACATGTTTAGGTCATCCAACACTTCCTTATTGCTTGTTTTTCCACTAAAGCTGTAGATTGTAAAAATACTCCCGGCGGCTCCTATTCTCTACTTTAACAAAACGGCAGTTCCAGGACTAATTAGTTCCTCTTGGACAGGTTTCTCCACAAAACTCCTGCCAGGAATACGTCACAAAGACTTCCCAATTAAAGACACTGACACAGCCCACCGCTCTTCATTAACAAAATACTACAATATGTATAAAACAACAATCACATGTTCCTGTATTGGTATGGTCCAATAACAAACTTCAGTCCGTTTAGCTTTTTCCTCTGTAATCAACACCCTGACCCTTGTAATGTAACCTGTGGGTCTACATATGGCCAGAGCCATTAGTTTTCTTCTCATTGTATTCATGGGCAACTTTAGGTAGCCATTGCAATGCTTCTCCACCTTAGAGGATTTAATGAAACATCACGTTCTCCGTGTAAAAAAGTAACTATTTATTTGAAAACCTGGTGAGCTTAACATACTTTTTTTTCAATTATTCCGATCCCTTGTTGGGGTAAGACAGGGATTGAATATGGAAGCTTCAGAAGGGAAGTTTTTCAAGTTTTGCAACATATCCCATTGAACCCAGTTCAGTGAAGGTTAACCATTCCTTAATGGTTAGAGTAAACATGCTAAAGACAATTACAGGGATCTAATAGGGTTCTCTAAGGTCTTGAAAGCTTTTGTGATTTTTACTCTATCACAAGATTATTTATACTAAAAGGATCAATATTGCAATACTGATTCTCTAAACCGAGAGGGTCAGAGGTTTAAGTGTAAGTTAAGGAATTTCACTTTATCGAGAGGATGATAGATAAACGGAACAGCCTCCCATCAGGAGATGTAGAAGTTCTTACAGTGAGGAAACGTAAACATGCATGGGATCGGCATAAAGCTATCCTGAACTAAGGTCGGAGTCTTCGTCAGAAAATGCTGGTAGACCAGATGGGCCGAATGGTTCTTATCTGCTATCAAGTTCCATGTTTCTATGAAAACATGCATGCAGCATTAGGATATGCATAAGATGCTCCAGGCTTTATACATATTTCTGTTGCAGAAGTGATTTTGCCACATTGTATGTGTATACATGTATTAATTTTGGTGACTTTGTTGCAAAACCTCCAACATCCCTGCTCCAACATCCGGTGTGCAACTTTAAATGGCCTGATTGTGCATGTTTTCTTCAAACAACTATTTCTTGGCCACGACTATCACATTTTGGAAAATGATCGCAGATTCATTCACACATTGCCTCCATTGCAGAGTACTCCAGGCTACAAAACCTTTACAAATATATAACTAGACTAATCCTCATTAGACTACATTACTGACACTTTATGACTACATATTGCCATAAAAGCCAGCCAGGTATAATAAATGTAGCAAATCACTTATTACATCTAAAGCACCAACAAAAACAAAAAAACCCTGTAGCTGCCTCTTACAGATGCTTAGTGCCTGACTGGGGTAGAAGACCACTGGTTCAGGCATCCTTTGATTAAGTAAGAAGGAGGCAGAGGATTTCAAAGCAGAACCTGGTGAATTTGGTTACTGAAGGTAAAACACTTTGTTTTGTTTTTTTAACCAAAAACATCTTCAAAACAATTATCCAGAAGAAGAGAAAAAGCAGATGCCACATGTGGCTTTAACAACTGAATTTAAAGATGACATCATCTGCGCAGGTGAGTCTCCATCCACGCGACTCTACCGGAGCAAGCTGATCTTTGCCTTGGGAGGGGCTGAAATGAAACATCTTAGACACTCCCTGCACAAAAACTCAGACAGCAATGACGGGGCTGTGACCAGCCAGAGGGGGTGACGTGGAACGCTGTCACATACTTACACCCGGCCTACAAAATCACGACTATAAATGCAGCAGCCCGGCCCACTGAATGGGATTACCAATTAGAACGAGTTCATGGCTTATTGTTTTACAAGACATAACCGCTGGACACCTTTGGACCCCGAGAATTTACCCTCTGTGTTCCCATTAGACGTTACTTTGGATTCTCTCATCTTACTGCATAAGCAAGGAGAGAATATTTCTCGTCAGTCATGATACATATCTATAACGATGCTAAAAGTGGTGCTAATGACATATTTAGAAATTCCCATGCTAAATCCTTTGATGGCCAAGAGTGCCGCACACAGCATTAAACAGTTTAATGCCGCATAGAGCTGTGGAATCTACTGCACCTTTGCCATAAGCAAACATTCTGCTGCTAGTGGGAAACTGTAAAAAGTAATAACAACACAGAACTAACCAGGGGCCGAGTGAGTTTATTAACACAAATGGCTCACATGCGGTGCAATATGAAGAACAGGAAGATTTTCACTGATCTGCAGTTGATATAAGTTAAATTATTTTACTTTAGTACATACATTTCCTAACTGTTTGGGTCCCCAACTCAATCTGTGTCATTTTAAAAATAATCTCTATGGATGTAACCAATTCTGGTTCCTAAAAACAAGGACAACATTAGAAACATTTGCCATGCATGAACAAAGCCGGTCAAACGGGATTACCTGTTAGAGAAACAGAAGCTGTCAGAAGATACACCGCATTGGGCCTTCTAGCCTGACCATTCCCCCTGCTGTAAAAACCTCAGGACTTATCTTCTCCTATTTTCAGGATAACCCTGTGTCTTATTACATTACTTTATTAACCTCTAGCACATCTTGAAGAAGGCTCTTCAGCTTACCTACCATCCCCTCAGTGAAACAAAATATTTACTTCCCAAGGTGGAGTGTGGTGGGTTTTAAAATCACCCAAATGGACATCTTCACATCTGGATTGAGCAGGACGGTGCTCCAAGCAGAACCACCAACAAATTTAATTTCTGGTTTAGTGTGCAGGTTGTTTTGTAAAACAGTTCTCATTTTTCCCTTATATAAAGTTTTTAGCGATTTGTAGTTCTAGCTCTGTTACATTAGCCGTTCCGGCTCCTTATCATACAGTCTTGTAGTAAACAATGTAACGGCTCGATCCTAATCGCGTAGCCCAACAATGGCTGACAACAGCCTCCAGGTACATACATATAGGAAGTGTATTGAAGCAAAATGAAATAAAAACAAATGTGCACCAATGCCAACCTACACAACTATTTACATTAGTGCAATATATTTCTCTTTTTTTTTAAGTAGATATATATTTTCTGTGGGATGTTCTTTTTAAGTAGAAGCCAAGTCTAATATTCCAAATGTAACAACTAAAACAAAGGATGAAAAAGTGTGCTGGAGGGAAGAATACCAGTGGGAACAACAGATGAGCCAGACACTTAACTGAGATCAGTTATGCAATAAAACACTTTATTTTCCAACAATCTGAGGGTCATAAGACTGATGACATAATGCTGAAAACAGCCCAAACCTGGATGTCCCGCAAAATAACTTTTCTATATATGACCCCATTCAAAGGACCCACCTGGTCATACTACCTGCATTGCAAGTCAGATGGCCAGAAATCTCTGAGGGTTATATCTGGTCTGCAGGCCTCTAACTTAACTGTGATAACCCACACCATGCCGAATACACAAGATGTGTATTCCAGCTTATAAACATCAAGTACTGAAGTCAAAAAGAAAATCTAGGAAACAAATCTGCTGGTGCCTGCACCTGTGAAATGACAGAAGCACCCAGTCTTCTGGCCTGAAGTTAAGGGCAGCTTGAATAGCTGCTTCTGAACCTCTAGGGGGGTCCAATTTGGGTTCACTTCACGCTTTTGGCTTGGTAGTTGAGCCAAGGAAGGAGTTACTTAATTAGATTCTAAACCCAACAGGGCAAGGCCTTCCCATACTAATGTATTCAAACCTATTGTACCCCAAACAAAAGGTCTGTAGACGACATTATTTAATGACAGCACTTATTGTACCTCCCCTTTGTTCTATAAGTACCCAATAAAGAAAAACATACATACATATCACTCTAGGGAAAACAAGCCCAAAAGGGGCTACACTGTAGTGTTTGAAGAGCTTGGCACAAAGGCCTGCCCCCCAGATTACTTTGGATGCAGCAGGGATGAAATATCTCATCCACCTCAGCACCATATATACGGCCAACCCTGGCGAGCTCTCCTAAGGAAGGGCTGATGTCCCTGCATAATGTATATCTGAATTGGTGTGACTTATGACACCAAACTACAAAAGGATTATTGCAGGACCAGCTCTCACTCCAGCAGAATCGGATGGTTTTGTCATAATGTATAGTGACGTTTAAGGGACAATCCAGCTGCATCACATGCAGTTCAATACATATAATAACACAGTGCCTCTTTAATGCTTAAAAAGGCATGAAGGGATTTATCGGAAGGCCCCCAATGCACTTGCCCTGTTTTCCAGCCCCCCTCAGTTCCTGCTGGCCAGTGAACATGCGTGCTCCAGTGCTGGTTTGCACGAGAATTCCAAGGGACAAGACCCCTGCGCGCATGTCCTGATACATTCCCATTGATTTCTGCCCTGGGTGAGCTCCTGATATCATATAGTAAAGATGGGAATATACCAACCGCTTGGTCCAAACACCCACCAACCCGAGGGTATGTCATATCCATGCTCTTAATATGCTGGACAGTAATCCAGGAACGCTATAGAGAATAAGATGGCAAACGACATCTTCAATAAAGCTATCAGTCTGTGCTTATATGCGGTAATCTGAATACCAAATGACTGCCATTAGAGGCGCTTGTCTACCAAATAATCTAAGAGTAAAATAGCGTAAAGGAAATTGTAGGAGTACTTTTCACTCCCCTTTCATTTATGTGGGTTCTTAATCATTCTGTCTTACTTCTGATCCCTTCTGTGTTTCAGGGTGAAAACCACAAAGCCTCCAAAAGCCTTTCATTTAGGCTGTATGTGATTAGAACCTATATGTAACACATCACAAAGTTCACACCTGACATTTTTTTTTATTGGAGGCTTTTCCATCTTTTAAGTGCAGCTTAAAAATAAATTTAAAAAAAAAACGCTCTCGTTGTATGATATATGCATTTTATCAGCAGGCTGTTACCTTTTGATCATAAATGCTTAGATTAGTGAACTTCCCATAAGACAATTCCATGAGTCAAGTTAGGGCAGAGACTTAAGATCCATGATCTATGTTGCAGAGTGGCAGAAAACACTATTGCCACTACACACCGGCCTAGAAGGGACTATTTACGGTTTTGTATGGCGCCATCATATACCATAGCTCTGTACAACGGGTATCTCTGAAGAACAGCCCTACTAACAGCAGCTTCCAGGAAACAGATCAGATATTTAGACGCACTTTTCTGTAACACTTTCCAAGAGCGTGTGCAAACTAATACTAAATAATAATCAATTGAAAACAAGTGTAAAAGTTTACAGTTTTTATTTTTCCTCTTTAAGATACAGGTTCTGCTATGTAACCTAGAAGAGGCACTCCTGCCCTTTTCTTATAATTCTGAAGATGGCATTTGGCAATAAAACGAGGTAAAAAAAAATCTATAGCCTACAATTAGGGTGATCACATTAACAATGGAAGCGTATATAAAAATACATGTTTTATGGCAGCATTAAAATAATTATATCCCTGCATTAAGCATTTTCCTAAGTTCCAACTCGTAAAAGGCCAGTGAGGATGTGCAGCCTGTGACACTCCAGCTACTGCGGACATAAAGTCTCACTTGGCGGCGGTTGGCTGAGCAGAATAGGAGTTATAGCGCACAATAGCTGAAAGGCCCCAGGTTGCCATTACTACTCACACCTGAACCTTAGCCACGCCCTCCTCCACCTGCTCTGGCCTCACCCAGGTGCCCCGTTTTCTGATTGGTGGGCTGTCATTCGGAACCTGGTGCAAGACCCACAGGGACTGCTTCCTGTCAAGTTTTCCCGCTGACATTTTCATTAAAGCCCTCGGTCATTACCTGGAATGGGTTAACGTCCACAGGGTCCGCGAACGGGTTAGTGTCGTAGCCGGCCATGATTGCTAAGTAACACGAAGTAAAGTATATGTGTGCAGCCTTCTGCCGGGACACCTCCTCGGCTAGGAATCTTCCGGGATGTGACGGGGCAATCGCCACAGGGCGGAATTAGCGAGTGTCGGGAGGCGTGACTTGTTTTTCCCTCTCGGCCAATGACAGGCTAGCAGGCAGTAGACGTTTGGGTCGGTACCCAATCGGTTAGCAAAGCTCTGATGGACGAGGCGGGACTTAGCTGACAGGGCTTCTCCAACTTCTACATTGTAAGTGTTTCAGGTTAAAAACGCTCAAGGGGTTGGACTACCTCTGGCCAATCACCTCTCTAAAGAGCCAACAGAAGGCGTGGCGAGCACTGCTGGCAGGTAAAAGCTTGCGGCAGGTGAGGCGCTATGACGCAATAAACCAAAGTTTCGTATTCCTGCGTTATAAAGGTGGCAGCGACATGACGGTAATTGTATATGAAATATCACAATGGTATATACACAGACAAGCCAATGTATATTTAATACCGACGTATACACATGTGAAGTCTCAGCGTTATGTGTCCACATAACCGCAAACTACCTTTACTGACGGGTGACACAGCATAAGTGTAGTCATCCCAGTCAGGGCAGCTAGGAAAACGAACATTAGGTGTAAGTGGGCGTACAACCCTCAGCTGATTGACAGTTGAGCTTGGCAAAGCTTTTTTTCTGCACTACAACTCCCGTGATGCACTGCGCTGTCAGACTATTATAGTCGACAGAAACAGTGGAAGGTGGACGAAATGGCCGAGCCCCGAGGTTAGTAGGACAAGGGATGTGTAATAAAGAACTAGAAAGACTGTCCTGACTACACACCGGAGAAAATGCCGCGGGGAATGGGGGAGGCGGTTGCATGCGGTTGGTGTCGAAATAACGTAGACCGGCTTTTTTTTCTTCCTCTTCACCATGTAAGGCTTTCTAGTGACGTCACTGTTGGTGTGCGTGCCTGGGACGTGTAGTGAAACGGCGTTGGCAGAATAACCTTTCCTAAAATAAAATGATATATATTATTTATAGATCTTTAATAGATTACAGTAGAATACGAGCAGCCATGTGTCTATATTGTCTGAATGTGAGGTTTGTTCCCAGGACACCTAGCTAGCTGTCTCAGGAACTGCAAAGTGACGAAAGTCCTGGATGTCACAAAACCCTATAAATATATTCTAAAACCACCTTTTATACATCTGATGCGTCTCCTTCATTGAATAATCATCATCCTTAAAAGTAATGATTTGCTGTGGATATGGGTGGGTTTTTCATGTTTAAGGGACAATTCACCTACTTCCCAATTGTTCCTTTTCGGGTTTTTTTATGCATTACACTGCATTTATATAGCGCCAGCAGATTCCGTAGCATTGTTACAACTGTAGAATTCATGTTGGGAACCCAAAATATCCGACTTAATCGGTAATGGCTGTTCCTGGGCATTAACCTCTGTGAACTAGAACTGAGAATAGAAAGTCAAGCCTAACTTAATCCTCTTAAAATAAAATAGATCTCTAAAATCAATGGAAATAGCTGAAACAGAAAAAAGCATCCCTAAATAAAACGAATAAACACCAGAAATAAATGAATAAACCCCAGAGTTCCTAAACCTGTGAGCAGTCCCCCGAACTGTAGATACTGACACCGGAGACCATGGCGTGAGACTACCTTAGACGTCTACAGAAATATAAGAAGGACACTAGAAAGCTAGCGCCCTGCAGCTCCACACAGGAGTGTATGCAGTGCAACGCCTGAGCTCAAAACCATGGTGTCTCGTACAAATTAACATCTCTCGTATTTATCTGATTCTCCAAACACACTCTCGGAATTAACCGAATCGGCAGCTGAACAATAGATGTTATTGTTACCCAGCGGACGGTACTAGTTTTATCAACCTCGGAAGGATGAGGGGCTGAGGTGACCCTGGCGGGATTTGGACCTGTAACGGTGAGGTGTGAACAGCCTCTGGGGTCGGAGTATTTACCAACCGAGCTAAATCTAAATGAACAAACCCAACTCAATACGCTGGTCGTTTTTCACAGCCACATTTCATTGCACAGAACACATCTGATCCTATAACGATAAGGTTTTTTTGACAGATATACTGGGGCGGTGAGGGCAGGTGTCCTCTGCTGTGTACTTTCTTGTTGATATGCATCTCTAGTAGGGTTTCCATGTTATGGAGGCCAAACAAACCCAATTTTGCTACCTTTGTGTATCTTCTTGTCCACAGAGATACTGGTCACATTTAACAACCGTATTGTAAATCCTTATATGTTAACAAATTCTACCTTTTTGCTAACCTTTATTACAAGAAGAAAAATATAAGGTAGAAAACACATATATATAATGCTAAAGGAAACCATAAGATAGAATGTAAAGGTCTGTAACATCATCATACAGATATAACACCTCAAAGACCATAGTTCTAGTGAATTTTGTCTTGACCATCCGTGTAAGATAAGATGTCTAAATAATTCAAAAAGATCTCACACAGTCTGCTGAAAAAGACAGGTGACGTAAAGGAGCGGCAAGTCCTATGAGATAAGAGAGAGTTGATTCTGTCTGTAGTTGGGCTATTCACAAGAGTAGAAAAATTCTAGTCGAGAGGATTGCTTGGGTCTGCGTATCTCACTAGACATCCCACTAGAACTGAATTCTAGACTGGAACATCTTAATGTGTCAGCTTCCCATAAGATTAATAAAGAAATACATCATTTAATGATTTATTTCCTGGAAATAGCAGACAGAAATTTCAGGGTGTCTCCGCTGTAACTGACTTTCTATAATCGTTGTATGATGTTACTGTCACAATGCCGTGTTCTGTAGATTGATGTTTCTTCCCTTGTGTTCTGCGCAGTCTTCCCTTTATCCTGTGTCGTTCAGGACTATGCTTGGGGGAAACTGGGTCAAGACAGTGAGGTGGCACATTTGTGGTCGAAAGGTGGTCCTAACCGTGAGATAAAGCCGGATAAGCCTTATGCAGAGGTAATCATTGAGTGACTATCCACCCGTACCTCACAATATTTTATCTTCTTGCTTTTGTTTGTGCCTAACCAATGGGATTTTTTCTTCTATCTCTCTCTTTTCTCATATTATCTTTCTCTTTCCTCTGTTCATTTCAATTCGATGACCTCATCTCTGAATCTAACAGTTTTTTCTTTTTGTTAATGGTCATTCAGTATCTCTTTCAGTCACCTTATCTTTCCATCTCCTTTATCTAATTCTACTTCCCTCATTCAGCTGTGGATGGGATCTCACCCCAAAGGAGATGCTCTCATCATAGACAACCGCATTAAGGAGAAGACCTTGGGTCAGTGGATAGCGGCTCACCCGGAGTGCCTGGGGTCAAAGGTCAGAGAGAAATTCCAGGATCAGCTGCCATTTCTTTTTAAAGTCCTATCAGTAAGGCTGGCACTGTCCATCCAGGCACATCCAGACAAGGTAAGACATCTGAAATAAGAGGTATCTCTGGAGGGGAGGTCAAAAGCAAAACGATGAACACGAGGAGCAGCATGCAATAGTAGAATGTTGTTATGGGACACTGCGATTTAGGAACTGTTAGGAGAGAAGCAGAGGAAAATGAGGCAGTGTTTGAAAAAGATGTAATTTAAAAAGCATGGACATACAAATAGGGATTGCTTTACATTATTTTCATTCATTTTCTTCTCCGTTGCACCTGGAATTCTTCTTCTTCTTATAGCCTTATTTCCTCAGGTGCTAGCCAAGAAGCTCCACAGTCAGTTCCCACAGCATTATCCCGATGACAACCACAAGCCAGAGATGGCTATTGCACTTACCCCCTTTCGTGGCATGTGCGGCTTTCGGCCTGTGTCGGAGATCGTAGGTTTTTTGCGCGGTAAGTTGGGTGCTTTGCAGTGAACCTCACATGTGTGGAAGTAGTAACATCATTTTATATGGCATTAAATGCATCCTTGATTACCTAACAGATGTACCAGAATTCCACGCTCTGATTGGCCAGGAGTCTGCCAAGAATTTAGAGTCTGTTGCATCAGGTTCCTGTGATGGAGAGCAAGTGCGAAGTGCCCTGAAGAGCTGCTTCACATGCATGATGCAGAGCAGCAAGAAGGAGTGCGCGGAGCAGCTTAACCTGCTAGTGCAGCGCGTGTCCCAGCAAGGTGCAAATTACTGTAGTGATGTATCTTCCATTCTAAAAGCCTACGTAACATCCCGTATTCATTCATTCACTGAACTGTAGCTGCATGCCATATTTAGTAGAACATAAGGCTTTCTGTGGGCAGAACGTATTTCATTACACTGGAAAGCCAGTGTCTAAGGCTTCTTGGTGAATGAATACGGCAAAGGCCTGATCCCTGACCTTGCACTATCTTTCTCTCAGCCAAGAATGGAGGCGATGTCTCTAATTCCATTGGAGATCTGCTTCTCACACTGCATTCTCAGTTTCCCGGGGATATTGGATGTTTCGCCATTTATTTCCTCAATGTCGTTACTCTTCAACCCGGAGAAGCAATGTACCTGGGAGCTAATGAACCCCATGCCTATCTGGAGGGAGGTAAGTACGTCTGGAGAGTCGTCGCTAACGAGGTCCCAACTATCAGGAACACTGTGAATAATCATATTTAGATGATTTACTAAATGCCGAGTAATTTTCCTTTTCCTATGTAATTTCTCTGGCTTTTCTATTTCATTTTAAAAATCAAAATTCTACATTCATAATATATTTTTTCACATAAATAAATAGCCTTTGTGTGATATTTATCTGTTACACGTTTGAACGGAGGTGCATGACATATAAGTCTTTTTAAGAATATTGCCGATGTAACAAGATTGCTTAAAGAAATATATTTTCCCAATGCCAAATTACATCTTTTACCTGTATTTAAAATATTTACCATGCTGAAATGCTGCAACTCCTGATCTGATCTGGGTTTGCATGCAAAAAGAAACCGTTATTTTAAATGTGACACTTCCCTATAATATGCATATGACTGCTGGAGGGGTCCTTAAAGATCTAGACACGGACCCTAACAGCACAATAGCAATCTAGGTCTAGAGTTAAGGGTGGTTTTTTTTGTTTTTGCTAAGGGATAAATTGACCGAAGGTGAACCCCAAAGAGCTCTCATCAAACACCCCTTGAGGACATATGACCAGATTTATAGATTAAGCTTTGTTAACCATTTATATCCTGTAATACACATCCACAGCTAGACTCCAGCTACTGCACCCCATACTCCGTGTTACAATCTGTGTTGTGTTTTTATTTTTTTACTTTCTCTTGAATTATGTTTTTAGTTGTTTCCAGACGTTTCCATAACATGGATATTTATGTCTAACACATCCACTCTCTCTCTCTCATTATTTAGACTGCGTAGAGTGCATGGCTTGTTCCGATAACACCGTACGCGCTGGTCTCACTCCCAAGTTTATAGATGTTCAGACTCTCTGCGAGATGCTGACATACAATGCGGCTCCTGCCAGCTCCAAGCTCTTCCGTCCAGCACCCGTCAGTGGAGACCCCTATGCCACGCTGTATAATCCCCCCGTGCCAGACTTCACTGTCATCAAAATAGAGGTGAGGTTCAGAAACAAAACAAAGTACATGCTTGAATTTATTGTGTTTCATCGAGATAAATTAGTACATCATTTTTAAACCAAATTTCTCCTAAAAAGTATTCTGATCAAAAACCACAAAGTACAAGCCACGTGTAGTTTCAAGCAAATGAATTGATTTTCTGTATATGATAGCCCTTACCCTATATTTGTATACCAATTGCATTCTGAACACTAAAACACTACATGTTGCTTTGCCAAGTGCACAATGACAGCTCGATCACCAAAGGGAGAGCTGGCAGGAGAGATGCGCTTTTATCTCACTGACTTCATGTTACATTGTGAAAGGACATCCCCAGTGACGCTCCGCTCCAAAAACAGCCTGGGAGGGCCTTGTATCAGATATATTCAAATCAGTAAGATTTCTTAAAGGTCACCTCCCCGATTGCACTATGCATAATGCAGGGCCAGCTCAGCCATTCTTGCAGACACATTTATCAGAAATGACCCTTCATAATACACGATCATTTCAGAGAGGGGAAACAACGCTTTAGTGAATGACTACTGTTACCATCATGATGACATCTTGGCGGTTACATTTTAAACCACGTGGGGCTGTAGATGCAACTAAATAACCAAACCTTGTGACACACATGGTCTGGCATCATTATTTAGGATAATTTTGTGAAGACTTTTCTAAAGCTGTGAATGTATCAAAATGATATTTCTTGAGAAACAAGGATCATTCTCTTCTTTAATAAAGGGTCACTCCAGCTATTATATGCACTTGAATACATATGATAGCTGAGAGGTCCCTTTCATTTTTCTCTATACTTCTGAGCACTCTAATATGCTTTTAGTTTAGCTGTCCCTTTTTGTATGTAAACATTGTTCCAGTGATTATATTGTAATTGTGTTTAGAGAGTGGCCCACGGGAGCAGACGGGTACTGTTTTGTGCATTGCTGACTGCGAATCACAATAATGAATAATTCTCTGTTTAGGATGATGTCACAGCACTCAGATTACCTAATGCTTTTGTGTATTGTGATGCATTGCAACGACTCTTCTACAGAAGCAGTACAGGCTAAAGTGGCTTTTGCAGAGATGTTTCTGCAGTGTTTGAGTTCGGCGGCTTCCTTCAGTGTTGCAGCCGGAAGCCGAGTTTCCTGTTCAATAAACCACTATTGAAATCAACCGCCACCTACAGAGGTTTAGTCCAATAAAAAAACTGCAATTGGTGGATTATTTAATCCAAAAATGAGAAGAAAAACAAATAGGCAAGCGGGCATTCAAGTGTCATGCCTGTCAAGTAGCCCAATAGACCTCCCATATCATACATTTTACAGCTGTCTTCCAAACTGTGAGCTTAGAGGGAAGGTGAAGCATTTAACTTCATTAATGAAGGGCCAACCTTATTTAGCTTCTCCTGCAGAAAAGGCTGAGCTATTATCATCCTATCTTATATACTATAGTTTGACGTGGTATTATGCAGTGCTCATTAAAACTGTATTAATATGGTGTAATCACACTTTTCTCCTTCTTTGAAGCTATTAAAGATTTGCAATCATATAGCCTTAACACGAGAAATATTGCTACACCTTACTTTCATGCTCTAGTAGCCATCAGTTAATGGTTCCAAACTGTCTTCCTGCAGGTACCACCTTTCGTGTCCCAGTACCAAGTGGTGGCTTTAGACTCTGCTAGCATTTTGCTCATCGTCCACGGTCAAGCCACAATTCATGGATCACAGGAAGGCCTGAGCCTTCACCCAGGCTCGGTTCTCTTTATTTCTGCCAACGAGACTTTAACCCTTAATGTAGGTGGTAAAGATAACCTTCTTATGTTTAGGGCATGTTGTTTACTATAATATGGCACATTTTATAGCGATATTGGTTTTATTTCTTCTTAATAATTCTAGACATGCTGCGCCACTTCATGAAGCGCAGTTGGACTCGGTGTTCCTAGGGACGGGGGCTGTATTGAAGCACGCAGATTTTATCAGGCTTTCTCAGGTGTCGGGTTGTTAGCTATTCTGTAGGATGTTCCCTTGCTGTAGGTGACCATTGTCATCCAGGCATGGATGCTTTTTATAGGCAGTTGATATGGTAGATTACTTCTGTAATACCAAAAATGGGTTTTAAAAGGAATAGTTCACCTTTTCAAATACATTTAATGTATTTGTCAATATTCTTACATGGGTTCTGTAAAAAGCAGTAGTTACCCATTATGGTAAATCATAGCCAACTTCTCAAGAAATATTGCCTAAATACTTACGTTAGTAGTTAAGTACAACTGCTTTAATTTTAGGTCAATAATGGAATAGACTTGGCATGGTTTTGTTGCCTGCATAATTTACCAATGAGAGCTATATTGCTGTGAGATAAAGTATTTATTAAAATGGGTGAACTGATATCTTGTGTCTTTGTCAGCATTGTTCTTTTGTGTTTGATATTTCACAAAATACCAAGTAACGTTTAGTAACCAAAGCCTTCTACCAGACTAGCCAAAAGAAACACACAACATTAACCCAATTCAGCTAAAGGTAGACGGAGGTAGAGTTGGCAAGAGTTATAGTTTCAGCTTTCTACACATTATGAAAAGCCAACCCTGGTGTGCCAACTAGATACCATCTATGCAATGGCATTCTGTGTAGTGCCAGCCATTTTACCTGTTCCAAAATGAAAAACTGAACGTTTACGGTTCAACATGTCAGCTGCTTCTCTAGCCATGATAATAAAAAAATATGAAGCCTTAATAGCCAGAGAGCAGACAGCTTCATATGGATCAGGGATCGTGACTTAATATTTAAAAGCTTTTGACTCGATCCCAAAAGCTCCCAGACAGAATACTAATGAACACAAAAGCTGGTGCCCCAGAGATAGAAAACAGTTGGCAAATATATGATGTTGTGTCTTTGGCACAATTATGGAATTTAAGCTCTATATGTGCTTTGCATGAGTAAACCGCTTTCAACTTCTGTAAAGAAAAGAAGAGTCAAAATACACAGAGGACATTACAATGTCTTTAATTAACAATATACTCTCAAAGGTAACAGAAAAGCAGCAAAGTACAAAATAGTAAAGAACTTTAACAGAAGATGTATGCAAAATTCTATAAACAGACAAAAAAGTTACAATCTTCCTATACTACATACATAGAAGAATGGGTATTGCCATTCTAGACAGTCCATAATAATGTCCCTGGGAATAGGATCACCACGCCGCTATTTGAAAATCCTTACATCTGTCTTTCTAAGGGTCTCTTTACAGAGATTCCTTGTGAAGAAACTTTCTACAACCCATGCTATCTGACACACTTAACGGATACCCTGTGGTTCGCTCCCCTATACTTGATCTGCCTCTCAGTTACATCCGGTGCTGCCATATGCCCCACTTGCTGGGTATGCAGTAACACAAGATGCACATATCCAGCCAGTTCCTGCACTTTGGGCCCTTGGTGAACTTTTGCCTTAAAACACGGTTTGACAAACCCCAGGCTCCATGGCAACCAGAAATCCCTTCCTGGCGCCTAGGGTTTTGGAGAGTGCGGTGAACAGAACCTTACCTGCTCCGTTAAAGTCACCGGTGTAACGGAGGCCCTAACATTGCAAATGAGTCCCAGAGCCGGACCGCATAGCACTGGTCGCTCTCACTTAGTCCCCGCACGCTGACTGAGTCTGAGCGCAGGGCTATGATGTCACTTTGTGATGTTCAGATGCAGTCAGCGTGTGAGGTCTGCAAGGGAGCAGAAGAGCTGCTCTGAGCCAAGGCAGAGGTTAACAACCTCCATTAATGTGTGTTAATATGTGTACATACATTACTGAATGTGTATATGTTAGTATTGGCTCCTAGAACCAACAAATGTGTAAATTACCAGTGCTCCCGAGTCATCCCCAGTCCATCCCTGGAGAGGACCTACATCTGGACTTTGACTTATAAAATCTGTGTATATCTCTGTAAACATGCCATACACAATTTCTATAAAAAAATTATAGAAAACAGCAATGTAGCACCCAGGATCAAGAAAAGACTACAATTAACCCATGGTGGGCCTATTAGTCCGGAACCCTGAATAGCAGAGTGTGGTTGCACCTAGACGTTTGAGGAAGTCACTCACACATATATACGTGACAAGCACAAATTCCGTGCAGAATCTTGTCTTTCAGGTCTGTCCTGTGTGACTATCTACTCCCCTGCAGGACGAGGATTCACGCAGCAGCGAGATAAGGAGCAAAAATGATCAAACACATGAAGCATTGTACATCATTTTAACTACGGAGAACCCAGTACATAGCTGTTCTATAATATAACCTATTTTACGGTCATAGAGCCTCCAGTATATAGTATAACCAATAACAACCTTACCCTGGAAGTGTTTAGTATTAAAGTGTGTCCTACACATAACTTGCTAGAGTGTGAAACATGGTAAACCAAGCCTACTGGCCTTAAATCCAGCATCCACATGTTTAGGTATGTGTGAATTATGAGCATGTTACACACAAAATATTACTTCCCACAAGTATGTGATCATTAAGAAAATAACAGGGATTATTTATAAAAAGTGATACTGGGTACGTTTTGAAAAGTGGTCTGATCAGCATTGCAGAACTCATACTTATTAGCAATGTCATTCCAGTGATTGCAATAGAGATAAGACCACTCTTCAAATGTCACAGTCCCGTTTCATACATAACCCCCCATATGTGGCAACCAAAATATCAGTCCTACCAACATATATAAAGTTAGTGGATCTGTTAATGCAAATACTTACTCTCCAGTTCCCTGGTTTGTAAACCATAATTTTCACTAATATACTAAACATATTTCCAAATTATACAATTATAGGTATAGCCAAAAGCTGCTTGATTGTCTTACGCATCATATGATATATTATAATATTTCACACATTTTAAAATCAAGTTTCTGTAAAATAAATACAATGATTAATGAACTCAAAAGCAAAAAGGCTTAAATAAATACTTCTAATAATGCGTCAAGCCGTGTACGTGACTGGTTCACCTTAACTGCCATATATTCCAGCCATGCCTAGCCGCATAATAAACTCTATGAAAGTAAAAAAAACATCTCTCTAGCAAATTTTATTTAGACAGTTTCTGTCTCATGGTAGTCAACGTCACAATGCTTAAGAGTGACATCACTGCCAGCATTTCAATCGCAGTGAAGAATAGAATCAGTGCAATTAATTCTATTGCAGCTCGATTGATTGTTTCTTTACGCTGCTCTACATTTTTTGGTGCATAATAGAAGCCACATGTTTTTTGACAGACACAAGAGTGTCTGCATGAACAGCTTCTTACAAAAGTCAGTGCAATTTGTTTTAAATTTAACATTTAATTACAGAACAGCGTACACTGTTCACTTATTTTAGAGCTCATAACATGATGTCTAATATTTGTATGTAACAAGATTGGGTTTCTCTGCCTGCTTACCACACCTTTGACCATTAAGTAACTTCATTTAGTTATCTTGTTGCTGTAACATGTATGTTTGCAGAGAAACCACGTTCTGTTGCACTAGACAGTCTAGTTAAAAGAGGCTGACAGATTAGATTTATCCAGACCCCCAGCCATCTAAAGCGACATACTCAAACAGGCAAAAAACCTGATTTACGACCTACGTAGAATAGCAGGTGGTCCAAAATGAGTCCATATGTCCTACTGCTAAGGTTGTGAGGTATAGGCTAACCAATAGTTTACATTCACAGGTGTTACTGGATAATAATTACACATGACCTTCAATATAAGAAGCGAGTTACACCGTGTGAAATCTGGCCTACACAAAAAGGTACAAGATGGAAACTCGAACTAGAAAAATCATTTCACCTGCTCATGTAACAACCAAACCACCTTTGGTAAATGTTTTATAACGTGAGAAGTACAGGACCCTTCAAATTTTTGGTATATCAGGTCACCCTGCCACTTCTGCGCTCTCTGATCAGTGACCTTAAAAGTTACGAGGTGGTAGTAAGAGGGTATTTTTAGGACTAAGCAATGCAACCTTCCCATTTGTCATCACTGGATGGTGCAGGACCAAGATTCCCCTAAGCAGCAGGAGCAGGACATGGAGCGCACGGGCTTTGGAGGAATTAGATCAAGGTCCTCATCATCTGGAATCTCATCCAAGTGATATCCATCCTGGAGTAACTGTCGGTTCAAGTCTTGTGATATCTGCTGCGGGCACACAAAGTCATAAAAACCATGAGCATCAACCAGCTGGAAGGAAACTTCTTTAACAATATTTACCATTGGTAATAAATTCTAATTTAATATTTTATTGTTTTTAAACCACTGGAGTGTTGGACAGTGACTTGTTCCCTCCTCAGGCAGCTCCAAGAACACATCGGAAGCTAAGCTTTCTGTTCCACTACAGAAAGGTTAACAGACTGAATGTTGTCTGGTTTTGTCTCTGCTCCTCACCATATTTCCTATTTCTTACGAGTAATGAAACAAAAGCACACGTATATATCTACATATAACTGGCATATAGAGATTGCAAATTGCATTAAGAAGGCACAGTTACCTTTGAGATAAAACCATAATGAAACCCAACATTGCAAGTCATGTATTTGTTATATTTACATATTTACATGTTTTCTCTAAAAACCAAATAAATGACCTGTTCCTGAATAACCATATTGAGAAACTGAATAGTAGCCTTTTTACATGTTCATGTAATAATTGAGCTCACCTCTGCTGATGAATACCCAGAGGAACATCTTGATTCAAGCTCACAATCACTAAAGCAAATATAAAAAAGAGAGAAGACAGATGAGGGCAAGTAGGACGGGTGTGCAATGAACATACAGGCTCCTAATTTATCCTTGTTTAGGAAAAGATCCCTTTTGTTATTGCATATTTTTCATAGGATTTTGGCCAGCAATAAACATGGGGAGAAAACAAGTGACGCCAAAGTTTAGTGCCTGTTTGTTTGGTGCACTTGGTCATCAAACATGCAATATTCAGGTGAAAAAAGTGGGTTGGGTTGTTTTTGATATTTCGTCCCCAGTTACACTAGTAGTAAATAATTTATATATAAACTGTGACGGTCTTTCTTTTTTATGGTTTCAATTCAAATATAGCCCTAGTTGCCCCCAAAACCAATATATCATCTGTGCGAGTACACTAAATGAGAAAGAAGGACATTACAGTTGAAGACAGCAAAAACACAAAATTTTCTCTGGTCCTGTAGTGTAAAATAGCCTGGCTCATTAAGAGGTTAACACAGTAAATCCCTTGCTATATTTATATATAAGCAAAGCTAGAATGTTGGTGTTCTCAAATATCAAAGATCAAAGTTGCCTAGCAACAACACACACAGCTTCACAGATATTCTATAAAGTCATAGAATTATGATAATCACTTTAACACCTAACAATCATCTGACCAACATATAGCATATATAAAATATGCAAATTCCAGGTGACTGAATGGGATGCTTGCCTGTACAATAAGATATGGGATTACTCATTCATTTATATAGAACCACCATTCTGCCGAGAGATAAACAGGACATAACAAGTAGCGCATCACATAATAGTTTGGACACACAGAAAGAAACGTTTAGGAGAGCCTGGATCAAATGAGCTTGCAATCTAGAAGGGGTGGGTGGGCACCTAGCGGTATCAAAAAAGATTATTAAGTAAAATACCAGAGAAATCACTGTGACACTATCAAATTGCATTATAAGCACCGTCATTCATCTACCATAAGATTGAACACCATCACCCAAAATATACTCACCTATCCGAGTCCAGAGATACAAGTGTTTCATCAGAGGCTTGGCTTAGGGCTGCATATCCCTTATTAAACTTTACCGACCTGCAAAATAAATGAAGTTATCAATACCATATGAGTGCCAAACGTAACCCTTATCTATCTGAAAGCACTCATACCTTTGGGACGTGGCCTTCCCTTTACCAGATGCTCCCAGCACTCCTTTTTTCTTTAGGGCGGCTCGTGCTAATTCCCGTTGCCTTTCTGAAAGAGAAGCCCAAGATATTGCAGCGTTCAGAAGTGACAGCGTGCGTAACATATGGTTGTAAACACGCATTCCTTCGGCGTAAGTTAATTCAAAACCTGTATAACGCATGTTTCATTTTTTGTTTTTTCCCCTCAAGTCCCTTATTATCAACATTTATGTAACAAGGGTCGGCCTGGAAATGCCAGATAATCCAGTTCTTGGAACCAGTTGTGCGAGAAGCTAGTCTGGAACAGAATGAGGAAAAAAAGAAGCTTCCAGCAATATGCTAAACTAAGCATGGCATTAATAATATAATCTGCTCCATGCATGATACCCCTATAATGCACTATGCCAAAGCATGGACTACATAATTTAAACATTAGATGTGTTAATACAGGGCTCGACAAATCCCGGATGCCAGGTCGCCATGGAGACTAGAAACCACTTTGCGTCCAGGGTTTTGCGGGACAACGGGGTAGAAACTACCCAGGGCTACAATTGTGAATCTGGCACCCCATGCTTGCCTACGGGGGCACGGTGAAGTGGGTGCTGCGAGGTGCCCAGCAGGCTCACATTATAATGCATTACGTCACCCCGTGGGCCACCCACTTCACCGTGCCCCACAGGGAAGCAAAGGGTGCCGGATTCACAATGGCAGATGATAGGCAGCAGCATAGTAAAGTCTCTACGAGGTGTGTGTGGGAGAAGTAGTGTACGTGTATAACGTAGTGTCAGTGATTAGAGCTAGAGTCAGTGTGTGTGTTGTGTGTGTGTGTGTGTGTGTGTACTGTTAGTGTCAGAGTGTATATGTACAGTGCAGGAGTCGGCCTGTGAGTGTGTATACTCTTGTGTCAGTGTGTTTATGTATAGTGCTAGACTCAGTCTGAGTGTAAGTGTATACTGTAGTATCAGTGTGTATGTGTGCTATATTTATAGCGAGTCAGTGTGTATGTGTGTGATTGTATAATGCCAGAGTCGGTATGTTTACTGTATTGTATTACCAGATTCAGTCTGTATTTATGCATGTTTTTTCTATATGTATAGTGTTAATGTGTGCATGTGTATAAGTGTAGTGGTTGAGTGTATGGTGTTGTGTATGTTACAGTATGGCATTGGCACGAGTGTGTATGTCAGCATACAGTGTGTGTATTAGTGTAAGGTGTTAGCATGTGTATACATGAGTGTAGAATGTTAGTGTGTTACTGTAAGGCGTTTGTGAGCATAGGACATTAGCATGTGTGTGTCTGTTACTGTATAGTGATAGTGTGTGTAAGTGTAAGAATAATGGTAAGCATACAAGCCTTATTCTTCATAGTGTAAAAATACCTGTACAAAGTGGTACAGCATTGAAGAAAGGTGTGTTTTATGTTGTATTGTCCCAATAAACATCTTTTAACTGCAGACCATGGGATAATATATGAAAATAAAAACATGATCGGGAAGAAAGAAAAGGTGGCTCCTAGATCCAAACCACACTAAAGGTGTATTTATTAAGGGAATATTTACTAACTGTACAAGTGGACAAATATATAAGTAACTTGTAGTTCAAGAAAATAACCTCATGGTTACTATTCACTCCATGGAGCGAGCAATAGCAAGGGGGGGACACCTTCAGCATGGGGACAAATTCAGTCATGTAAAAAAAACGTTCCACCTAATAAAGGCAAACGTAACATTTTCATAGCTAAATAGAGCATTCATAGTGGCATATCTGAATGTTTAATTCTTTCTCATTAAAAAATATTTAAACTGAGTGTTAAGTAGCACAAAAGAAAGAACAGACGGGCTGTTGTCATAGTAACAGAAAACCAAACAGCTTTTTAAAGGGGAACTCCCACTAAAACTTTTTATTTCTAGTATCACATTACAAAAACATTTGCTATTTTTATTTTTTTTTAAGCTTTTCACTTAATGTTTTTAGCCAGCAGCATATTTTTACGTGTATGTGATTAAGTTGTTACATTAGCCCAGTCTACTAGACTATTGTACTGCCTTGTGGTAAACAATATAATGGCACAGTCATTTTCACCCTGAAAAACTACCTTGACTCATGAAAGTCTATCGAAGAAAGGACTTCATTAGCATCGCCATAAAGAGTCGGTTCAGTGTGGTGCTTGAGCCACAAAACATCACACGATGACCTAAATATTTACAGGAACACACGTTTGACTACATCACTCTATACAGCCCTATTGCACGTGCCCAAAAGAAAAATATTTTCCCACCAGACTTCTCTCTTTAAATGTTGTTTTAACGCGAGGAGGAACAGAATGACAGATCTGACAGAGTTCTTCCTTTTCATGATGTCATCGGTCTGATAAAATGTCTGCACTGTCCAGATGTCTTTTGTTATTGGCTCTCTGATAAGGACTGACACATAACGGCACAATGATGCGCGGCCTTGAAAAAATTACATTCTGACCTAACTTGGTTAATAATTAAATCATCTTTACACAAACTATTTCCAGTATTAGAGGTAAACTTCAGTTCCGCTGGCAATTTTAAATACTTACGCAGCTTGGCCTGAATCGCTGGCCCCTTTCCCATCAGATATGGCCCCTTCTTCTCTATGCTGGGTTCCCTGGACTCCATTGTCCTCCCCTGTTATTACAGAGAAATGTTAAGCATTGTATTAGCGTCCACAACACAAAAATCATCATGCAGACACAGTTACATTACCCGATTTGAGTATTTTTTGTAATATATCCGTTACATTTATTTATATAGCACCAGCAGATTCCGTAGCGCTGTTAAAGGAGAAGAACTAGTTTCAAGTACTCTAATAAAAGCAAGAGAGCAGGAAAACGGGGTAAAGGTACAAGAGAATGCTTGGGTCTCCCTACGGCAACAGATTTGATTTTTCTGGACAGGCTAAAAGCATTCCAGGCTGGACTCGCGAGTTAATTATTTTATGCTAATTTCAGCGCTAATACTCTGCCTAAGAGGTTTTAAGACTCGATGACCAGATGTTCCCTTTAACCGGGGACACGTACAAAATGCAACACGAAGTACGACAATTTTAATACAGCTTTTCAGCAAGCACCCGTTGTTAAAAAAAAATAGTTTAATCAATCAACAAGGAAAATAAAATAATAATAAAACATGCTCTACAGCTCCCAGAGATGATAATTAACATTCTAATTATAGGGTAAGGGGCTTTGATGCACTGTATATTACACCAGGAGGGTGGCGGATATATAAAACCGAAGCGGTATGGTTTAAACGGGTAGTCATGACCCTTTCCCCAAGAAGTTACCAGCGAAGAACCGGACGCAGGGGTAATAATGGCGAGCTGACCCTTATTAAATGAAAGGGTCAGGGTGCACAGCAAGGCTTTGCATAGACTACACTTTTGACAGGTGTGTCCCTGTAAAACAATAAGGACCATTGTGGTTTGATTGCAGGTAGGAAGGTGGTTATGTGGAGCTACATTGTGAGTCTATGCTTGTAGTAGTTTGTGATAATGAACATCAGATACAATGAGAAGCCGGTAGCCATAAGGCCTTGCCTAGCAGATGTGACTATATGATATTTTATTAACGCGGTGCCCGGTTAGAAGGTATGACAAAATGCTAAGGTCACTATGCAGTAAAGCAGTCGGCAAAGGCTGCAAAGTGCCGTTTTGTTGTTAAACGTGGAGCTCCGCAGCCGAACATACAGAATTAGCACAGGTAATGATTCCAGGTGTGTGTGTGTTACCTGCCTGTCGTCCCCAGCACAGGATCGGCGTCCTGTGTCACCGCCAATCCCAGGTCCTATCAAGCGCTACCGGGCCAAAACCTCCCAGTTCACGGAGCGTAGAAAGCAATCCAATCAGTGCCCCGCGTTCACTTGCACGTGATCTCTGAAAGGTGGGTCGTAGGAGCCATCTTAGTAGTGGCAAGAGTTGAGAAACTACGGAATCCCAGTTGGGGTTGGTTGCCACCTCCTGGTATGGCTTTGACGGTTTCTGTCGTTTCAGATCGCATTACACTACATATTATAGTATTTAGATTGTAATGTCACTTTGACCTTATTGTGTTAGGACGGTTCTCCGTTGCCATCACGGGGTTGTCAAGAACATGGATGGCGGAAGTAGCCATCTTGTGGTTGGGATTAACCCCTTCGTTAGTTTCCTCCAATAATTTATAAATAAGTATTTTTTTATGGTGCTGGCTTAACATTTAGAGGCTTATAATTATATTGTTATTAAAAATATGATTTTTGTTTCTTTTTTTGGCATGTCCAGCTTTGAGGGAACAGTTTGAAGAAGGTCCTTTTCTATTCTAGCATGACTGCCCCAGTGCACAAAGCAAGCTCCAGCAAACATAGAACCCTGACCTCAACCCATCATGCACCTTTGGGATTAAAAGCTGTTATAGCTGCAAATGGGGGGTATCTATCGGCATATTAATGTCAATATATTAAGAATACAGCCTCATAAATGTCCCTGTTAGTGTAATGATTAGGTGTCCCAATACTTTTGTCCATACAGTGTGTGTACGTTGTAAGATGCTTGTGCTGCCATCTTGTGGCCACATCTCTTCATGAAAGAAAACATTTATACAAAGCGGCACAGCCATACGTAAGGGCCACCTTAACGTATGAGGATCAAACCATGAGTATCCTAACTCCAGTTCTTGAAACTGGAAAATTTACCACAATGTTAGGGTGATTCATAAAAAACGGAAAGCTAGTTTAATAAAATCAATCCTATAAATTCCAAATGAGGTGTGCAGACTCTTCCAAGCAGCTGCTTTGTATGTGTGGTCTGGAATAGCTTTAGCCTTTTCGGCTGAAGTGGGTTGAGTTGCAATAAGAGTATAAAATGAAGCGGCTTCTACGGCCGAGCAAATGCACGCATGCCTCACATCTCTAAGTACAATGCCAAGCGTCGGATCGAGTGGTGTTAAGCACGCCACTGAACACTGAGTGTCTGGGTTTGGCAGATGTCAGGAGATTGTTGCCTGACTGCAACTATAAACTATAAAGTTTGATGGAGGGATAATGGTGTGGGGTTTTATTTCAAGGGGTTGGGCCCATGACTTCCAATGAAGAGAAATATTAATGCTTCAGCAAACCAAGACTTTTTTGCTATGCTTCCAGCTTTTTGGTAACAGTTTGAGAAAGGCGCTTTTCCATTCCAGCATGACTGTGCCCCAATGCGCAAAGCAAGGTCCATGGAGACATGGTTGGAGTTTGGTGTGGAAGAACTTGACCAGCCTGCAGAGCCCTGACCATCAACCCAATCGTACACCGTTGGGATGAACCGGAACAGAGATTGTGAGCCAGGACTTCTCATCCAACTCACGAAATGCTGTACAAGATTAATGGGCAAGAGTGGAAGCTCTATATTACACCCCCCAGCACTATACACACTGACAATATTACACACACATACAGATCCCAGCACTATACATTTACACACATGCACACAGACTCCAGCGCTGTACACACACCTCATGGAGACATTGCCACCCATCTGACATTATGAATCCACAGCACCCGCTTTCTGCATAACCCTGGGTCCCAGGAAGTAGTTTCTTGCCGTCACATCACAGTAGTTTGCCAAGCCCTGATTTAACTTTCACATAACTTAAGTAGCTGGAGACAATTCAAAAATCACCTCATATACTCAGGACCTTTTAAAAGCTTGTAAATAAGGCAAATACTACAAGGTGCACTGGACTTTAAGTTGTAGATTTGGTACATTTCATATGCTAGCACCCCTATTTAGCTGTCACAGAAACCAATACCCAGGTAATTGGGCATCAAACTTCGCTTAAGGGTACAAAACACCCCGGTGAGGAAATAGTTACTTTCGTTATATACATACACTCCTCTTACTCAACGGTAAACTAATTTTACCTACTCACCCAATGCCACTAAACAAAACAAAGAAAAAAAGTAGGCATGTTTAAATGAGATTGCCTCCAAGGAATTCAGCTCGTGCACAATGAGGATGGATGGGCTATGTAATAATCCTCTACCTACAATGGCAAGCAGTGTGTGTGTGTAATATATGCATTACACACACCACACATAAAAATAACAGGTACCCTCATGTTTATGATTCACTAAATGTTGTGTAGACTAGATACTTGACCGCATAACTTTATATTTCTAGTGTTTGCAATGGGTAGGACCACCATACTTGTAATTTGCAAGACAACTTTTTTGGGCATGAGGCAACGACTTCCCATTTGTCCAAGGAAGGAGCAAAAAACAAATATATAAAGTCTATTAGATAAACATCTTACACAATACAGATTTCAGAAGCAGGAACACAGGGTTTAAACAATGTCCCTTTATTAGGTCCGACATAATATTACACACAATAGGACTCAATAAAAGAACAGTTTGTCGTATTTTCATCTGAAATAAGGTAATACGTTAACATCTTTGCATTTCTGGATGGCTGTGTACAATCAAGTAGCATCATTGATAAAACGTTTGGATGGAACCCTGTTGAGAAAAGAATAAGGGGTTAAGAAACAGCTAGGTTTATATTGCACAAAATACAACAAAGGAAACCACAATTTAGAGACGTTTTGGATCCAAAGGTTTGTTAGATTGATGGCAAAAAATATTTTAATTATTAAAATTAATCTAGGAAACTCAAAGCACTGCAAACATTTGTGTAAAACCAGACTGTAAATGATCAATAAAACAGTTTTTAGAAAAAAAAATTCTCACCTTTAATGCTTATGCTTTATCCAAGCCCAGCTCTTCTGGAGTAGAGATTCCAAGCTCATCTAAAGTTGGTCTTAGCTCTTGAATAACATAGGGATAGATTTCCTTATGGGGTCCAGCCTTGTCCTGACAACACAAGGAAAGCAGGGTTTTGGCTAATGCTACTTAAAGATTCTCAAATATCATATTCCTGAGTAAACTACAACTAGCTGGTTGCCCAAGATTAAGTTATAAGAATAGAGTCCAGATGATTTAAAGCACTTAATCTCTTGGGCTAGACCTCCACCGCTACCAATGATTGTTTTAATACAGACAGTAAATAGGCAGAGAGATCGTGGGTTCCCCCCCCCCCCCCGTTTTCCCCATTATAGTGGTATCACACAGATTATTTTTTTAGGGTGTACACATAGCAGCTGTGCAAAGCTAAACAGCAACGGTTACAGAACGTGCCACGGAACTGGTTGAGGAATTCCTGATAGTAAAGTTTTAAACTATAGTTATACAGATCAATTGGTTATTTTAAACCAGTTCTGCCACAACCAACGCCGTTTACTGAGCCAAAGGTTGGTGGTTTGTTAGTAACAGCCATATGTTACACATCCCCATGCATTGCAAAATAGTGAATACAATAAAAAAAAACCCACCTTCACGGCTTCTAGAATGCGGACAGCACTTGCAAAGTCGTTTAACCGTCTGCATGCACGCAATGCAGCATCAATAATTTTTGGTTCTGGCACCAGATCATACCCGATAAGGGTGTTCATGCCTGGGGTAAAAAAAGAAAAATGTACCATAACATCTGAATTTAGACATTGTTCAATGCTGCAAGTCACTATTATACTAATGTCCCCAAAAAGAAAACCTACTAGTTATACAATCGTTATTTCAGTCTTACATTAAGTGGCACCAGATTTGAGCAACATTCTTTCCCATATAACCTCTGTTCAGCTCAGCAGAGCTTATTGGCCCATAAAGTCAACTATGTCACAACAAAGCCTTATCTTTAGACACCAGAGATCTGTTTTTCTGTTTTTGTTTTATTTTAGAGGTAGGCAACATATAGCAAACTACTTGCAGTGAAGTACTACTGGTAATACTGCCAGTCTCCCTCCGCCACGAAAACTGGGAAACTATTAGCTGCCTTTTATTGACCTAAACACGTGGTGTCCCAGCGCAGCACCACATGGCTTACTGTGAAAGCAACCATACCCTATTATAATCACAGGGCTCCCTCCACTACAGACCCATCCTGCACAATATCACTCTAGCCTGCTGTACATGTAATGATTCTCAAAGGTGGAGAGTCAGGAGGCTTTGCAGTGTTTCACAAACCTTCTAGAGTAGGGGTGCACAAAAGTTCTCCATGCTGAACTCATCAAGAGTTCGCACAAACGTACAGAGTATCCTCATGACCCCTCTATGCATATGGATGAAAAAAGTAAGCTATAAGGTGAATCTCAGCTGTCACATGCATTAAAGAGCAAATGATAGCTGGGATGTACATCTAACACCATATTATTTAACAGTGTCCTTTTGATTACGACTCACCTTTCCTCAGCTCCCAGGCATCAATATCTGGCTTGTTGAAGTATGTCACCCAACGAGCATCAAACTCCTCATCTGATTCATGTTTGGCATGAGAATAGCAGCGAGAAGCTACTGCAGCTGTGGACGAGAAGAGGTAGAGTATTAAGCATATACGGAAATGATTGTTGTAATCAAATGTCGAGTGCTTGGTAAAAGTTATTACTCATAGGGCAAACTTATTATACGTTCATTAACGATGGTTGACATAGGGTTACATTTCAAAATGTACTTCATCTCCAGCACTGGCTCTCATAGGACCCAAGGGGTCTAACAAGACATCCGCTTTCATTCACAGAAACCCCTAGCACTTGTTTCTTTAATGCACTTTAACAACTGGTTGCTTAAAGCAGACAAAACAGTAAGTGTGGGCAATGTGGTGCATTCTTATACAGAGTGATATATGAACGTACCAAGTACTTAATACACGCTGCTTGCTTATGAGGCTGGATGAGACTGCTTTTTTTGAAACCGTGTTGCCAATTTCAATAGCCAGCCTATTTCCTAGCATTCAAGGACGGCCGCAGAATCTACATCTCAAGCATCTGTTCAATTAGATTAAGCGTAAAACATTAATCTAAGGCGCTAAAGTGACCGCTGAGCAATCTAATTTCCTTCCCTTAATAACACCTCAACAAACTATGCAGACAGGTAATTGCATGATACAATGGTTGTCAAAATCACTAAGTGCCTGCAAGCACAGGAGTAACTATATTATGGAGGCACCATACATAAAACACATCAAGTTATCAAGCCAGAAATCACTCATGTTGAAGTGAGGAAATATAAGCATTCACAGTCCTACCACACTGGCATCACTTTAAAACAGTGTTTGAACATTAATATCGAGACCCCATGCTGCATGCTGAGCTGCCTTTCCCTAGACAAGCAGGAGACGGTGAGACTGATGACCAGAGTGCTAGAGAATACACATCACCCCTTTCCCCGTTTACAAACACATTAAATATAATCTACACATTTTACCATTAACCCCGTCAATCCCCTGGACTCCCCACTGTCCAGCTCCCCACTGACAGCAGAAGCCGGCATCGCCGGCTTTCTGCTGTCCGATCTCCTGTAACAGCTTCCGGCATGACAGCCGGAAAGCTGTTACATTTTAAACGGCCCGATCGCGCATTCCCTAGCGGGTTGCGTCGCTGCTGACATAACCCGGAAGTTCATCGGAGGACAGGATGTCCCCTGCAGAAAAAACCCGTTAATGCATTTAAAAAATAGTAAAAAAAATCACTAAATGATAATATAAATAAAAAAAAAATTATAATGTGAGCTGTGATGTCATGTGACACACTGGCATGTTCAGGAGGTCCCTAGGAGGACCTCTAACCATTGTGTAAAAAAAAACATAAATAAAAAACACAAAAAAAAAAATTAATAAAAAAAAATCTTAAAAAAACCTTACATCCCATTGCCCTAGCATAACATCTAGCCAGTATAACCCTCCTGCTCCCGTTCACAACCCCCAAACCGGTTAAGCCATGGGCATAAAAATTATACAAAATTGTACACCTAATAGTATGCTCCCTGGTGCTGGGAAAGTCTGGAAAATCTATATAAATTAGGTATTTCTGAAATCAGGACGCCTGAATTGATAAACTTGGAGGGGATTTTCCATCACTTTACCTAATTTAGTGAGGATTTAGAGGGAAAATGTAAAAAAAAATTCTAATTTTCGCTAGTTTTTACTAGATTTCTCATTCTACATTATCAGCTAATCATCCAACTATGGTATCAGAAGAAAGCTCTATCAATATATAGTTTACATAGGTACACTATTCACAGGAAAGGAGAATAATTGCTAAACCGACATACAGCTTTGAGGTACCAAAAAACCCTGGGATTGAAGGGGTTAAACATAAGGTGTGTATCCCTAGCATGGCCCTTAATACAGTGGGCGGCTGTGCGGATTTTTGTTAAGTTGCAATACCAACTGGTTCTGAAAATAGCTATAAGGATAAAATATAGACGCGCATATTTGATTTATATAACGCCATCATACTCTGCAGCGCAGTGCAATGGGTAAAACCAGAAATCTTTGCAAAGCATAGAAAAGAAAAAACACCTGAAAACTCTTTCGCCGTTCTGTACTACTGGGTTTAAACGTGAGCATTTAATTCATATCATGAATTTAAGTAACATTATGTAGTGCTCATATAAAATATATGTTAATCTGATGAATTAGATTTAGGAGTATATTGATAATGCAGGACACTGCCATCATCTGTAAGTAAAAATGTACAGATTAAAATCAAGGCAGACTGGAGGAATGAATGATTATATTGCAGTATCTCCCGGAAGGGGAAGAGAGCGGAACACAGCGAGCCTCCAGCTCTCCTTGACAACATTGCCGCAAGTTCCTCAAAGTCACCTTCCTTCCGGGTTTTCTATAGAGCTCCATCAGCTGCTTTCATAAACACACGTCCCCCATCGCTCAGTATGGCCGTGACAGAAGCTTATACTACACGTTAAATAGATTGTAAGCTCTTTTGAGCAGGGTCCTCCTCACCTGCTTCTGTAAGCCAAATTGTTATGCTACATACTACTTGTTATGTCCTGGCTACCCATTGTACAGCACTACGGAATTGATGGCGCTATAGAAAAACAAATGCATTTCAATATATATCTCAAGCTAGTAAGGTATAGCCTAAAACCACCGATTTATTAGCACGGAGGCGGCTTTATTCCTCAAATCCTGGTTTTAGCTATGTAAAAATGAATTTCTTGTCGTACACATAGCATTATTTAGCAGATTGTTAATGCAACATATAAAAGGCGGAAATGATCCCTCTTATTTTCTTTTAGTCTCCGTACACAAGATATTTAGAAGCACAGCTTTGGGCAGGTTAATGCATAGCGATGTAATTAGAGGATGACATTGTGAATTACTAGAGCCCCATACAGAACCCTGACTCCTCTGGCACTTCAACCCAATTAGTTTAATTGGCTGTGTCTTGCTTCGCAGCCGTTATAGTAGCGGTATAGCTTAAACGAAAGGCCTGCTGCATCCGAGGGAATGTTATGCACTTTTATCTGTGACAGCCTTTCAAAGTAAAACATATAAGCCCAAAATGTCAATATAACAAGCACTGGGCAGAGCCCACGTTTTATCAGGAAATAATTACTCGTTTCTGGTTACCGAATGCAACCGACAGCCGTGTAGAAATAAAGTCCGAAAGCAAAGAGCTGTGACTTCAACGGACCATTCATAAAAAATATATTAAAGCAGGCGAGGCGTACTGCATTCGCTTTGTATGAATGGGCTATGCGGCGAAAGCAGGACACGATCCCGCAGCACTGTAATAAACCCTTCCTCTCAACATGAAAGCTGCGGAGAGAAGGCCTCATCTGAAGCCTTATTCGGTCATCACAAGGGCAATGCACCCTGCGGCGACGGCTGTGTAATTCGGGGGCAGAGGGAGGTCACACCGGTGACAAATAGTAACAGTGCTAGGTCTCTTTAAATAGAAATCCCACCGGCAGCCAGATTTTTTTTTTGCCGATGCCGCGCATCATGAGGTAATAAAAAAAAAAAAAACCCCGGTGTGCGGCTGGTGCGGTACAGCCAGTAAATGAGAAACGTAAGCTCGGGCTTTGCCCTTACTCCTTTCTCAAGGGCATGGCGGCCGGTTGAGAGTCAAGTGTGCAGGCAGGAGGCTCACCTGGGGTACATGCCGGTGAGGGCTGCAGACGACAGCGGGGCAGGCTCCGGAGCCCTGAAGAGACACATCGCCGAAGGACAACAGCACCGAACATGGCGGCAGCAGTCTATGTGTGAGAGGTGACTGGAAAGGCTGTCGGTTGGCGAGGGATCCGGGCCGGAAGAGGATGGAACGCGCGCACACACCGCACGTTCAGCCACGCGCCAGCACAGAGAGAACAGACGGACAAGGGGAAAAGTGGGAGGAGCGTAGTATGAACATGATGACCATAGAGATGAGATGCACAGATAAACCAGGGCAGCTATGTGTAGCGCCACATGCTGGTAGTTAAAGTGATCATCACGCTTGTCTTGGAGAACAGAATTAGAGTTTATTCACTAAAGAAGGACTTGCTGACTTGCTGAACTTTAGGTTCATCTCACCTACTTCCATTTATATTATGAAGGGCCAACCTCAGCCTATTTCTGGCCCAAGAGCATCTGCTCTTAAATCAGTAGAAGGTCCTGAAATTTACAACTTTGAGCTATGAATTGTGCCGGACCAGCACCAATCAGTCTTGCATAGAAATTAACCGGGGTTGTGAACAGTGAATTTAAGATGTTGAAACTATGCCAATCCCACTTTAGTGAATAAACCCCTTTCTACTGGCTTCCACAAACCAAAGTGAACCACCAATTCCCAAGTGTTAATAATGCATTTGTGTAAACAAGACCAAGCGACTTAACTAGGAAGAAAAATGGCAGCAGGTGCTCTGGACCAATGAGTCACAATTTTAAATATTTGGCTTTAACAGGGGGTAGTTTGTTAGTCGAAGGTCTGGAGAGCGTATAAGAATGAGTGTTTGCAGGCAACCATAAAGCATGGTGGAGGTTCCCTTGAAAGTTTGAGTCTGCATTTCGTCAAATAGGGTTCGGGATTTAGTCAGGATTAATTATCCCCTTAACACTGAGAAGTATCTGATTGGCCCCAAATTTATTCTGCAGCATGACAATCATACCCAAAATGCAGCCAAAGTCATTAAGAGCTATATTCAGCGTAAAGAAGAACAAGGAGTCCTGGAAGTGACGGTATGGCCCCTACAGAGCCCGCTTAACATCATCGACTTACACAAAGAAAGAAAAGTAACCGAGGCTGCCTAATCTACAGAAGGTTAGTTCTCCAAGATGTTTGGAAAAACCTACCTGCCAGGTTCCTTAAAAACTGTGTGCAAGTGTACCTAGAAGAATGGATGCTGCTTTAAAGGCAAACAATGGTCACACAAAATATTGATTTGATTTTTCTTCTGTTCACTCACTTTGCATTATGTTAAATGATAAAAATAAACTATTAACATGTCTATTTTTAAAAAAATACTTATACAGCACTGCGTGTATATATGTGTGTATATATATATATATATATATATATATATTTATATATTATATATATAATCTCTTCTTTATTTGGGAAGGTTCAGAATCAGACCTCAATTTATTTTTAACCTTTTTAAATAGCAAAGGTATTAATTTAACTAGTACTTTTAGTAAGAAACAAGTTAATTTTTTAGATTTAGAAATCTACATTGAAGAAAACATATTGAAAACTCGAAAACATTTTTAAAAAAGTACAAACAAATACTGATTTATTGTATTGATCATTCTAGCTGCCACTATCCCCCTTGGCTTGACAGTATACCAAAAAGCCAATTAACCAGTCTTAGGAGGAATTGTACAGATACCTGTCTATAACCAACAAGCAAATTGTGTTAAATTAACATGATTAGAAAACTATGATGAGACTAATATAGATATTACAATAAAGACTATTGAACATTTAAATAGAGAAGATCTCATTAAGTATAAAGAAGAAACAAATACTACAAAAAGTCAAGATATCAATTTACCTGTCGTTCTAAACTTTAATAACAAAAGCAAAGCAGTTAAAAAAAAATACAAAAACATTGGGATATCTTAATGGAGGATAAAACTATAAAAAAAAGATTATCCCAAGTAAACCAATTGTCTTCAGAGAAGCCCCAAACCTTAAAACTTTCCACACCAAAAATTATACTAGAAAACAAGATGCTCCTATTCAAACGATTCTTAACAAAACTGGGTTTTATAAATGTAAAAGTTGCATTGCATGCAAAATCACTAAACAAAACCCCTAACAAAGTAGAAACATTTAAATTAACTGTTACTAATAAAGAGTATAAAATAAAACATTTCATCACATGCAACACAAAAATTTGTTGTCTATTTATTGGAGTGCCCTTGTGGCTTCCAATATGTAGGAATGGCCACTAGATGTCTTAAAACTAGAATAGCAGAACATTGTCGAAATATATCTAGAGGATTTTGAAACCATACAGTGTCAAAACACTTTTTAATCCATAAAAAGACCCTACATTTTTAAGTTTCGGTGGAATAGATAAATGTAATATCCCCTGGAGAGGAGGGAATGTCACTAATATTTTAGGGAATAAAGAAATAGAATGGATCTTTTTTTTTTTTTTAAATCAATTTTTTATTAGCGTCCGTGAAACGAGATCAGAGCATGTATATAAACATAGTCAAGTTTCAAATGTAAACCACAACATTATGGAATGGGTGTTTTATCTGAAATCTTTGACCCCTAAGAGATTAAATGCAGATTTTGACCTTTTTTCTTTTTATAGATAGATTATTTCATTAAAACAAATTTTATTATTTAATAGTGGTGTATATTTTTGTCTATTCTTGTGTCATTGTTGTATTGTCCTATTGATTGTTGTCTGCTGCTTTAATGGTCTTGTTTACCTCATTATTTACACATCATTTACAATTTTCTGTTTTTGCTTTCATATTTCCTGTATTGTATTGCTTCATTCAGCTTTCGCTATTTAGTATATCCCAGCACCCTTGCTTTTAATTTTTATCTCTCCCATTCATATCCCCACAGTAACTACTGCAGCTATTCATTTGGTATATTATTTATTTATTATTTATTATTTTGATAATTTTTTTCTGATTTATGTTCCCTGGCTCTCGTTGCAATTGCCCTAGGCGGCACTTTTGCCGCCCCAAGCGCTTTTTTAAAAAAGGGGAGAGAGGGGCGCCTAGTGGTTTTCGCTTACCCGCTCGGCGCCCCTCTCTCTCCTCTGCGAGCCCTGTCTCAGTGCCGGCTTGTAATGCTGAGCGCCGGAAGTGACGTCAATTTCCGGCGCTCAGCATTACAAGCCGGCACCGTGGCAGAGCAGGGAGACTCGCCGCAGGACTGTTTCAATGTAAGTACCTTTAAACAGGGGGGTAGATAATGGCATCAGCGAAGTTTAAAATGCTGCCCCCCATGCTGCCCCCCCTTCGCCCAAGGCGGCATTACGTCTTGGGCCGGCCCTGGCAGCATATGCACTCAATCTTTGCAAATAACGCTCGTTTTTGAGCAGGAATAATATAGAAAGAGCTGTAGTATCATCCACTTTGCAATCAAGTGCCTAGTGTCTAAGTTTATCTCTATTTTCATTGCCTCAAAAAACCACATGATCTCTGTTCTTTCATCATCTTAAGTTAAAAAAAATTCGCTTTTTTATATTCATTTGTTTATATTCATTTTTTTTAATTATATTTTCCTATGAACACAGATTTGATATATATGTGTATTCTCTATTTCTTAATGTTGTTCTTTTAATTAGTGTGTGTAACCATGTGACTATGATGTCATTTAGGCACCAAATTTGACAATTTCCCACGCTATTTATATGGAGGTCTCTAGAATGTCTATTGCACTTTGAAAAAGCCAGTTTTTGGGCGAAACGCGTTTCCATTTCCCCCCGATTTTTATCTTGGTTTTTATTCTGATTTTTATCTCATTGGAGCTATTTCCTTGGTAGGGAAAATACCACCCATGCGGATGATCACAAATGTGAGTACTTTTTCATTTCTTTAAAGGCTACCCCATTACCAAACTATCATTTCAGACCCCGGCTTCCGTGCTCCTTAATCACTATGCTCTTTCAAATGATGCCGAGCAACAGGATATGACATCATCCCCCCACTCTGCATCAATAGCCGGCGCATAGTGATTATGGAGCATTAAAGCAGAGGCCTGAAATGACAGACCTCACACTCCCACGAAAGGATATAGGATTGAGAATGGAGGGTGGAAGATGAGAGAGGTAAGAGATGTGGAGAAAGGGGTGTAAGGGGAGTATATATACACAGTAGGGCTGCAACAACTAATCGATTATAAAATAAGGGTTTTTTCAGAACAAATGCTCTGAAAAAATACCCCTTGTTTTATAATCCGTTTCATTCAGTGTTACTCACAGCGGTTAATACATACCAGTCCCTCCCTGCAGTCACTCAAATAATTGGCCCCGCCCCTTTATGCATCACAATCTCTCCATGCAGTCACGCTGACTATTGGCCCCACCCCATTTCCTCTCAGTCCCTCCCTGCAATCACACTGACGATTGGCCCCACCCAGTTCCTTGTAGTGTCCACACTGCTAAGGAACTCATCTAACTGCGAGTATAACATTAATATTTGGACTGCTGAAAGTTAGGGGAGGTGGGGGTTAATTTAGGGGCAGTTATGGTTAATGGGGTTTTAGGGTTTAATTTAGGGGCAGTTATGGTTGATGGGGTCTTCAGGGTTAATTTAAGGGCAGTGTGGCATATGTGGGAGGCAGTGTGGCATATCTTGGGGTATGTGGCATATCTGGGAGGCAGTGTGGCAAGCCTGGGCTCAAGTATGCATAACTGGGGGAAAGGTTGGGAAATAAAAACAAGAAATACATTTTTATCAAAGTTTATTTATTCTGCCGTTTGTTTTTAACATCCTGTTTGTTTATTAAATTATTTTAAATAAATGAAAAATGTACATTTATTTTGTTATCCGATTAATCGATCAGAAAAATAATTGGCCAACTAATCGATTATGAAAATAATCGTTAGTTGCAGCCCTAATATACAGTATATGGGGCAGGTGTGTGTAAGAGCAGAACTTTGAGCACATTTCTATTTAACAATTCTGAACACTTCAGAACTGCAGCATAGTTCCCCGTGAAATTTTCCTTCAAGCTTTACAGGACAATGATACACATGGAGCCAGACTCCACACAGTTCTCAGACCTTCTTTAGAATAAGTGTATTTATGTGTTTGTAAGATGGTGTGTGTATGTATGTGCATACGTGTGTCTAATGGCAGTGTATGTGTATATGCGTGATAATGGGCAGGTGTGTCTAAAAGCAGTGTGTAAGGTCAGGTGTATGTAAGGGCAGTGTATGTGTATATGCGTATTAATGGGCGGTTGTGTGTAAAGGCAGCGTGTATGGGTAGGTGTGTGTAAGGGTAGTGTGTATGGTCTGGTGTGTGTCAGACCAGTGTAGGTATATGTGTGTTTGAAAGCTGGTGTGTGTATCTGTATGTGCATGTGTGTGTAAAGGTAGTGAGTCTAAGGGCAGTATATGTGTATATGTGTGTTTATGAGCAGGTGTGTGTAAAGGCAGTGTGTATGGGTAGGTGTATGTAAGGGCAGTGTGTATGGTCAGGTGTGTGTGAGACCAGTGTAGGAGTATGTGTGTTTGTAAGCTGGTGTGTGTTTCTGTATGTGTGTGTGTTTAAAGGTAGTGGTGTATAAGGGCAGTATATGTGTATAAGTGTGTTTATGGGGAGGTGTGTATAAAGGCAGCATGTAAGGGCAGTGCATGTGTATATGTGTGTTTATAGGCAAGCATGTGTAAAGGCAATGTAAATAAAACAACTTCTGAAAAAAAGAGTTTTTTTCCATTCTTGCCTCTGGCGCAAAATGAGCTAGATATGGCTCCGGCACTCTGCTGTGTAATCTGAGCTATGAATGACAGATAATAATAATATTTCTTTTATAGCTCAATTGTTGAGAATTGTTATTCTCACCTGCTGATCCCGGTTTCTTTGTTTTGTCTTCGTACAATGATGCAGGTTGCTTGAGCCAACCATTGACAGCTCCTACTTCACATCTCACCAACTAACCCTGCTGAGAATGGAAAGATGTTGGCAATTAGACCCAGCCAATAGTTTACTAGCAGGTTGGTAAGAATGATACTTCTAGTCATTAATCACATCAACTGTTGTTTTTAGAATGCCTAAACACATAATTTCAGTTTAAAGAAGATGTCACAAACAACAGTTTTTGCAACATTGCTGTTTTTGTATTCCTCTATTAAGTTAAGGAACAAGACATATGAATATAGAAAGCAGAGGGTTTTTTGCCGAACATGCGTAATAAAATATTTCTAGTAACTAGTTTGTGATAGATGACATGTGGTTGCAGAAGCTCTAAATCAAAACATCCATTGATATGTGCATTTTTTTTCTAATCAAAATATGACAAAAATGCTCTGTGCACAAATCCTATGATTTTTGGATTGCACACCAATTTTCCTAGCTTTTATGTTGATTTGGAGTCTGATGAGTCTTTCTGTAACAACAGCTTTAATGCCTCAGTGCCTCTGAATCATCACACTTGGGTCTATTTGTTGAAGGCCAAATTAAGATGTCATGTCCCTTGTACATAGGATCTGTGGTTTACCTTATGCCACTATTTGTTCATTTTAATTAACCCATTGAAACTCAAAATTATAATGTACGAGACAGGATATGCACAGGGCAGGTGACAATTTATGTGACCGGATCTGACCGTTTTAAAACATGTCCATATTGCCTTATAAAATTGTGGTTCCAGGTTGAATTTAATCAATAGATGTAGTGCACAAAGGGTAAGTATACCAAGACTAAGTGTGTCCACAGCTTAAAACAGTCTCTCTAAGGAGGACTATTAAGAAGATATCAACGGTTGAGAATTAATGCATTGCCTGTGATGTAGCCGCAGCACTTGCGCCAAGCACGTTATATACCTATGCCATTGGCGGGGAGATGCACCGATTAGCATTAGTATCCCTGGCTTGCTGGCCATGCCCATCCTGTACAAAATATCAATTCCAATATACAAATAATTTGCTTAGGTCAGCAGAATCTTTATCTAAGCAAGCCCTTTCTTATGTCTGAAATAAAAGCCAATTAGCTGAGATTATGGCTACCTAGGGGCAACCAAGCTGTATTAAATACAGCTATTTAGAAATACATTTTGCTCTCTATTTTGCAATTTAAGTATAATTACAATGAAGGAGCAGGTAAATGTCAGCTGTGTAATGCTGTGGAGAAACCTGTGACCTATTGTCCACGCTACGAGAAGTCAGTCCATTAAAGTGTATAAGACCTAAACGTTATTGTGATCAAAGGATTCCTGCCAATTTTAAATATTTAGTGTTTAAGATGGGATTGCAGGGCATTAACCTGATCAAAGTTTACTGAGATGCAATAAATGACTCCAGGGTTGAACATACAACACATACCTAGTAGAAGCAACACTAAACTTTCACAAGGGATGAACTTGATGCAGAAGCCAGCTAGTCTTAAAGGGGTATTAATGCTGCCCCTTGACTTAGAGATCAGTGAAGCAAATCGTCCTGACGGATTGAATCGTTCTTCTTGGTATGCATCTATGTGGGTAGTTAGTTTACCAACGCTGCAAGCCCTTTGAAACAACCCTCTCCAGATTTTATTTAGTCTTAGATGGAATCTAACCCAATGTTAAAAAAAAGGTAGAACATTTTTGCACTAGCGCATTTTTTCGTAAATACATAAAAAAATCTATTTATTTTTGTTAGTAATCTAACAGATTACAGCCTTTTGGCTGTAAATATTTGCGGGCTGCGAGACTGTTCCAATGTAATCTCTATTATGCAGCTTCTGCGATCTCACGTTTTCAAAGACAGTGAGGTATTGTATGTTTGCAATGTCCTCCAAGGCCTGGCGCACAATAAAACGTAGAGGCTAATCGGGAATTGGATTAAAATCTCTATCCCCCTATCTCCCCACAGCAGCTGTGAACAGGGATGTATTCTCCAATAAACAATTGTCTTCTGGTCGAATAATCAGACCGGGCTCATCCTCCTTCTCGTAATCCCTTATCTCCTTTCACTGTAGAAATTCGCAGAGGAAGAAAATAAAGCAAACTTTAGTGTTTATTAATCTCTGGCAGGGGTAAAACATATGGAAAGTCAGTGAGATGTAAAGGCAGGCTGATTGTTATTAATGGTTTATTGGGTTATGTTATTTTAATACTGTATCAAGCCCTACAAGGGATAGCCTTTTTCCTTTTGATGCTGGATGGACAATCTCCGGTCTCCTTTCACCTAAAATAAAAAGGGAAATGGTTAAGGAGATTGTGGATGACGATCTAATGTTTTTACTGGATATGGCTGTTAGGTATGATAAGCCTGATGCTATTAATATATGTGTGCCTCTGTAAAGTCTTGAATAAAAAAGTAAAACATTCAATAAAAACCCCCAAAGTCAGTGACATGGAAAAAGGAACTGTTTATCCAATACAGCTTTCCTATTGATTTACTTGCTGTAAAACCCTTTAACTTATATCACGGGCCAGAGCCCTTTTGATGTCCTTTATTAACATTTTACCACTTTTTCTGGTGGCAACACTTTCCATGGCTGCGTCTGGACTGGATTGTGTAGAAGACTTTGTGGGTGTAGCATAGGACATAAATAAGCCAAAGTGAGCCTTCCGAACTAGATTCTCCTTCAGAGCTGTAAACTATGTAAACTATTTTTTTTTCAATAAAAGCTATGATTGAGAAAAATATTTTGTTTTTATTTCCTTTTATTTTCCAACCTGCCCCCCCCCAGTTATGCACATCTGCCTCAGGCTTGCCACTCTGCCCCAGAAATGCCTCATACCCCCTATATGCCACTGTGCCCCATAATATGCCTTTTAACCCTCTATATGCCACTGTGCCCCATGATATGCCTTTTAAACCTCTATATGCCATTGTGCCCCATGATATGCCTTTTGACCCCCTATGTGCCACTCTGCCTCCAAAAATGCCTTATACCCCTATATGCCACTCTGGCATTTAGGGGGTTAAAAGGCATATTATGAGGCAGAGTGGCATATAGAGGGTTAAAAGGCATATCATGGGACACAGTGGAATATAGAGGGTTAAAAGGCATATCATGGGGCACAGTGGCATATAGGAGGTATGAGGCAGACAACCCCCGCTGCTTACCACACTGCTAATCGCGTAGACGTCTACACGCTGCCCCGGCTACACACCAGGGAATCAGAAGCACCGGTAAGTTGGGGGGGGGCATAACGCAGGAGGATCCAGGTCCCCTGCAGCACTGTGGGGGATCTGGATCTTAGTCTCATAGTCAGACTTTTTTGAGGTCTGATTATAAGATGACCCCCATTATAAGACGAGGGGTATTTTTCAGAGAATTTGCTCTGAAAAAACCTCGTCTTATAATCGAGCAAATACGGTAATTATTGGGACATTTAGGGCTGTAGGACACTGATACACTCATTCCAGCTCCCACATAGGAATCTAGATTTGTTGTTCCTAATGAATGCTACTGAGGATGTGTGTTGCTTTCATATTTTGTTAACATTTTAGCACTTTGGGTGTCGGTAACAATATACAATATATTGATATGTAACTGCTGAGGGCTACGGCCACTTTCTTCTTTACAGAGCATAGTGCCGCCCAGTGCCTCGTACCAGCAAATATAAAAATACTTCTCCCGTCTTTATGGTGTGCACAGGTTTACTTTTACAGACACTCATAAAATCATATCCACTTGCAGGCTGCACAAGATAAAACAAAAGGTTTATTTGTGCTTGTTTGTGTGCATTGCCTGTAACGGCACAGTCATGCCCCCTCATATATACTTCTTAAGGAATCAATGAAGCACATTACATTTCTGTAACCCTTACTGGGCTACTGCAACATCTGTTATTCTGCAGCACTGGGTCTCTATGCTTCAATGTACTTGCACAGATATCATCGACTTGCATCCTGCCCATGCCCCTGGCCGATTAGAAATACAACTAAAAATTAACTGATTGCAGTGCATGCAAAAAACAAAAATAAATGAAAGAAGGTAGTACATTTTTGTTTTATATACGTGTTCTGGATCCCATTGTGTGCGTTAGTGTGAAGCATGCCAGTATGGTGTTCCTCTAACGTTTCCACACCTTGGGTCTTATGTCTATGTTGACTATATAATACATACCAATGTGTTTAAATTCTCACACAAGTGAATCTATGGCACGGTTTTTTCCATGATGTTTGATCCATAATAGCTTGCATCAAACTTTATGATTATTTGAAGAGTTTCGCACATGTTAGAATCTTAAAATAATCCAAAGAGGCAAACTTTGGGGCAAAATGACCTAGATATAACAGCTCCCTGGTCCAGCAAAGGAAGGCAAATAGAGCGACAAGTGTCCTACACAGATACAGGCATACATTGAACAGTGAAAAAAGAACATAAAGGATATTTGATCACAACCTCAATGTTGTCAAGAGATTAATATCAGTTGTATGCATCTCCCTTTGACTAAGTTCTCTAGACCATTGTACAGTAACTGTTGAAGAGCAACAAGGGATGTGGCTCCAATAAGTGTACCAGTCACAATTTTAGATCTTCAGTTCTTCTGTAGACACTACTTTGATTTGGACATTGTCCTAGCACTACTGTTTTCAATTTGCAAGCCTACAATTGCAATCACTGCTCTAATGATAGGGTTAAAAGTAAATGTTTGAGGTAGCCAGAGGGCAAGTGAAGCGGGAGGAAATCTGTGAGATTGGACCCAGCTGACACCAACATCAATAATACTGACAGCAGCTCTGTCACAGGAGTCGCAGCTCTAGCAATGAAGGACTGCAGGCCACAGGCTCTTAGTGAACTCAAGCGTCTAATGTCTCACACAGTTGTAGTGATAGAGGACTAAAATGTCCATTCCACCCCCCCCAAAAAAAAAAAAATAAAGAAACACAATTTCCAGATGAGATTTGAAGAAGGAATGTTGAGTGTAAGTTTAAATAATTATTATGACAGTATATGTAGCAATTGTTTTGTATAATTTGTCCTTTTCCTAACTGTTGACGGCCCCAGGTCCTATATGATATTTGGATATGTTAACTTACTGTACAGGGGACTCCATCATGTCTGTCTTTTCCTTAATCCCTCACTTTTTTGACTATTATTTCTTTACATTTCCCCTGAGTCTGTTATTCTATATCTTCAGCAGATTATATTTGTCTAACAGACTGGCCCAGTAACATATTCTATTTCTTAAAGGAAAATCGGTCTTGTTAGTATATAATGCAATCATGAAATGAACAAAAGTGACAACACCACCATAGAATTCCATGCTCCTCTGCTAGGTCACACATGTTAGGGCCACCTAGAGCATGTTCGCCATTGGACCATTGTACAGCTTATTGCTGCCGAAGGTGCCCTGTAAAATTGAGAATTAGAACTTGTTCTAGTGAAATCTAGAAAAAGATATGGTGGCCAGATTTGACATAATGTCTCCACAGCCAAGACATAATATGTACCAGAATAAAAAGCAATCAGTGCTTCCAGACTCTGAACAACCTTGTGGACAACAATCAACAATGCCTTGATCATCTCTTTTTGTCAGATCTTCAAAATTAGCATAGTGAGCAATAAGGTTTACATATATATATTATGTATATATGTGTTTAAGTAAAAAAAACCAAATGAATCTAGTATAGTTTTTGCTTTAATTTATAAAACACTGTAATTTATTTGGAGATTATTTGTTTTCAAAGTAAGGTGTTATTGTATCTTGGGGATGATGTGCTTGGTGGCACAATGTTTAGTCTGGGCTTGCTGTGCTTAGGGTATACTTGTGGGTAGAACAACAGGGGGCTTCCACAGACAGGTCTTCAAGGTACCTGGCATTTTGTGATACACCTTTTGTGATTTGTTTTAAATGTATTACATCTGTGTTAAAGTACATTATCTGAGGAAAGCATCAGTACTTGTATTCATTACCTATCAGGCCCCAGAAATAATTTTACAGAGATACACTTTTTAACATTTTAGTATATGAAAACTAGGAAGAAAATTATTTTTCATTCACATAAAAGCATTTTTTCAGCAGAATTATCTTTTTCAGGAGACATTTTACCCGCATCTTCAAATTATACAATTATTCAGAGATCATTTAGATTTGCAGTCAGTTTAGTAGGTGCCCTCCTAATATTATAGTCATTTGAGTTTTAGTGTGAGATTATAGTATATATACATATATCTTAGATCCAGAAATGTGAAAAAGTCAGTGCCAACATGATTTAAGCTTTACCATGAAATTCGTAATGCATGCACTTTAAAAAAAAAATGTATTTAATCTTCCTAACAAATCAGGATGAGTACTCTTTACTAGTGTCTATGTATCCAAAACTGCACCGAGACCCTACAAACAATACACATAAACCCACCATTTTCTCAATAACGTTAACACTAATCAGGCATATCATAAATTTGTTGTGTAACTGTACAGAACAGCAGGATATACAAGCAGGCAGAGTCCAATGACAACCAAGAATACTAACCTGCCCAACATGAACTATCAAATAGTGATTATGGGTTATTTTGCCTATTTAGGTAATCCTAGTTAATTTATTTTTATCAGGTGCCGTCTTAGACTCATCCATTGCTCACTAAAGACATACACAGTACAAGAAACACAGACATTTTCACCTGCATCACCAAAAAGCTACGTGGCACAAAGCGCAGGAGCATTGCCTTAGACATGTCTGTATGTTATTAAAGGTGACTTGTGTGACCAGTATAGAGTCAGTTACATCATATCCAAGTCCAAACGTGTATCTCACCAGTCAATGAGACAACTGAAATTCAGAAACTAAGAGGGAATTATGGCTGCAATAACTTATGGTGCCAGATGTTTCCTTTCCATGCATGCCAAGGAGACTTGTTGTACACGATTTTGAAGTAGATGCTGCTCATTCACAGAGATTACGCCATGGTTTCTCTTGATGTACTAGTGTGGAAATCATCTTAAAAAGTCAGTCTCACCCATTACCATCTTCCACACTTTCGTGTGCTTTTTTCCTTTTGGAATTTACATGTTTGTCATGATCCACAAAGGCCTTCTTTAAACTTTGCGTTTGAGGTATAGGCTGAGGTGGTTGATACCCATCTTCCTGGGGATCAAGTGGTACTTTGGACAGGAGTATAGAAATAGAAGGATAACTCTTATGTACAGTGAGGCACGGTGCTGGGTTTTTGACACTTGGTCCCTTCTGCTCCCAGACCTCTTGCAGGAACTTATACTGCAACTTGGTGACCTGATGAAGTCCTCCAACTTGCCTCTTCAGTATTTCTACACAAGTAATAGCTTTAGTCACTGCCCGACCATAGGCACTGAAGACTATCTGTCCCGAACTCTTTGATCCCATGTGAGCCATTGCATAGCCAATGAGATTGCGGATTTTGCTACCTTCTTTCACTTTCATATATACCACATCTGGAGTAAGGTCTTTGAAAGGCACATGTTTTCCATCTTCTTCATCTGTAGTTTGTATACGACGTAGATTTTCCATCCTGGCCCTGGAAAAAAACGGCATTTTCAAATAATCTTTGCAGAAGAAGTGTTTTCCTGCATAAATAGACCTCCTTCAAAATTATGTATAGGGGCGAATAGCAGACATGTCATGTTGATTACCTAATGAATGAATGTTTCATAGTGAGGACATACTATCCATTACTGTACCAGAGTGAACTCTAATACATTGCATTTAGCATGAATGAAGCACCATTCCTTTTCCAAGTTCTGTTGCATGCTCTTTAGGCGACAGTTTTACTTTAACTATTCAATCATTGCAGGAGAGATCATGATAAGCCCATCTGCCACCAAGTGAAGTTGGAATGACTATTCTGTATAAACACTGGGGCATTTCTCAAAGCAATGTGAATGCATCTATTATGGCTCAATCAAATTAATGAACTGCAAGGTAGCTAATGTAATTGCTTATTTAATCTGTCCCTAAGTGAGCAGTAATCAAAATGAATACCTTAACCCTTTGAGTTCAGTGCTAGTCCTATTTGAGTTGTAGGAATAAAAACAAGAAGAAATTGAAATACTTTTAAAGCCAGATGTACAAAATGGGGTGTTGTGACTGAGCTGGATCAGACCTGCGAATGGTCCATAACCATTTATTTGGGTTAATAGTTTTGCCACTGTACTCTGGTAACATTCTTGCTGATGAGTTGAACATTTCATCTTCTTGACTTTACTAAGTATTTTGAGGGTCAAACCCCTGAACCACTTGTGTAAGAAAACAACAAGCTGGTCCTGTGTAATATACATGTAGACTGGAAATGTATTGAAGGTCACCTCACCGATTGATGTATTATGAAGGGTAGGTAACATGTCTGTGACAAGGCTTGTCATTATCACTAATGGGGCATTTAGTAAAATGTCCTTCAGAAATAATAAGGCTGGCTTCCCCTGTGTATTATGCCAATTTCTGCAAGAGAAGTTTCCAAGGGTTTGCCTCTCATAAAGTCTAGTGATATGGGAGAGTTGAAACCGACATCTCTCCAAAGTTCTGTAAACTACGTCCCCAATTCCCCTCAGTGCTAATAGTTGTACCTGGTTCAAGTGTTGCTCTTGATACATTCTCTGAGATGGATTACAAAATACATGCATTGCTTGTACTATCACTAAATAAAACCTCTAAATACTATAAGGTATATTCACTTACCTAAACGGTTATTGCTGGTATGTCAAAGAGCATATATCGGCTTTGCCAAAAATACCCCAGTCAGTTATCCCAGTTTCGCCTCAAAGTAGAGAGTGATCACTTCACTACAAGTGCCTTCTATGTCACTGATTTCTGATTCTTCAGCTCATAAGACTTTTGGTTCCAGTCTTCTCTATAGCATTTTCACAACGGTCTCATTTGTATAAAGGATTCTTGTGTTTTCTGGCATAGCTTCCAGTATGACCAGTATGGTACCGTGCCGAGGTCTCATTTACAAGCTTGTGCTTCTGCCTTATGAGTCGAAGTGCTGTGTCTGATGCACTTTGAGAAAATCCTCCTCTTTCTATTTAATACTCCTCTCCACAACAGTGGGCGTGAAAGAAAGGCAAGTGGAGCCGTTACCTCAATTGTGTTGCTTTGCTTCTGCAAAGAACTCGGGAGTATTAACCGTAATTATACCCCTAGTCCATAAGGACCTAGCCTTTGCTTTATAATCATCTTGTCTCTTACCAGTTTGTACAATCTCGTAGTCTTTCCAGCCTCCCTATCCTCCCCCTTCATATGTTTCTTATCTCATCATTTCTGCCTTTCTTCCTTCAGTCTTTTCTATAATCTCTCTGCAGAATCCCCCTTTCTTTTACATGCAGAAAACCCCCTTACCATTTGCCTGTTTAAGATTCATCCTATCCTTTCTTTGTAAATCTCTCTCACATTCTAAGTACAAGTCTTATCACTCCGCTGATCACTATAGCAGAATTCTATTGTTGCACCTTAAGAAAGTAAATTCTGGGAAACATGGATGGGCAGGTGTGAACAGCCCTTCCTTTCACTTTATTGCACTCCTCCGAAAGAGATACATTTAGATGAGTGAATCGTAAAGCATTCAAGTGCCCATTTATCAAAGTCAGAAAATCCAAACGTATTAGTATTCATGAAGGTTTTATCTGGGCAGTTCTGATGCGAAATACAAGTGGAAATAGGCAGGGTAGAAAATTCACTAAAAGGCTCTCATTTAGTTTCAGCACATGCGGTTTCATGAATGTTAATATATGCTGCCAGTTCACAGTGGTTGCATCGGATGCTCATCCAAAACACTATAAGCTAGAACTGCTGGAAAACAATTGATCACAAGTGCAAATGTCTATAGCTGAAAGAACTATATGGTTGAGCCATATGTGTATGTGTGTGAACTTATCTACAGTATATATATATATATACACACAGAGGAAATTTAGGAGCCAGTCGCACACTGGAGGAATTGTTCTGTTCATGGAGCCGATGAGCCAGTCCGAGACTAGTATAGATCAAGTATATTCAACCTATTAAACATATCCAGATGTGGGGTTAAAATGTCCCCACATGTTAACCTGGCTAGAAATAATGCAATAGTTAAGAGAAAATTGATTATTTTCTCAAAACATCTTAGCCTTACATATTATTGATTATTGGGGTTCCTACACTCATGATTTATCTTTTATACTGCAAAATATACTCCCTCCCAGTGCACTTGGTGTATGGATTTGTGTCATTAAGGCACATAGCCAGTGACATATTATGCATTGGGTGACTAGGCTTGGGGAGCAGGTTCAGGAGGTGGCAGCCCCTTTGCCACAAAACGGGGGAGGGGCAGACAACCTTTTGGGCAATGCCCCCCCCCCATGAAGATGTCAAGCTTTGTCCTTATTTTTAAGAAAGGTCTGGATGCTTTTCTGGTTCAGCATAACATAAAGGGCTACGACTATTAGTTTAGCAAATTTATCCAGTGAGTACACTAATTGCCACTATGGAATCAAGAAGGATTCCCTGTTTTTCCCTGTTGTGGCATAATTCGTATGTTTTTTTTGCCTTCTTTTGGATCAAGTTTAGAACTTTAGAAGTGGAATGTGTGAAAGGTTGAACGTGATGGACTGAAATTTTTTTTCAACTTACTATACAATGCTATACTATCATTGAAGGTATAGATTAAATAAAGAATGTATGGAAACCCTAAACCCAGATTGCATCCACAGGACTTGCCCAGCATCCATATTGCACACATAAGGACTTGCTCTAATACCCATATTGCACACATAAGGACTTGCTCTAATACCCAGATTGCAGACATAAGGACTTGCTCTAGTACTCAGATTGCACACAGACATGGACGTTGTCAGAAATACTGATTTTGGGACTTAACTCTTTATCCCTACTGAATCTGCCAACAAATTTGGGGTGGCACCCATTGGGACCCATGTAAGGTTAGAGAGACATCAATGATCTCCTCAACTAACCCACCGCGGAGGAGGCGTCCCCCAGACTGAGTACACTCTAGACTGGCGCCTGCAATGCCTATAGGTAGCACCAGCCCTGGCCAGGGGCCTGATCCAGGGCAGCACCAAACATCACCACACACACAGCTTAGAAACATTGATGGAAGTTAAGAACCATTCAGGCCATCCAGTCCGCCTGTTTTTCTTACCGTAAAGCCTGAAACTTTAATCAGTCCTTGGCCTCATCTTAGATTCAAGATACCCATATGCCTATCCCATGCATGTTTAAATTCCCTTACTGTACCAACCTCTACCACTTCTGCTTGGAAGCCTTATGTAGCACTCTCTCTGTAAAGTAAAGGTCTCTCATTAAAGTGATAGCATACTTTACACATGGGCCACATGAACAAACTAAGGTAAACTAAGGTAAAGCAGCTGAAATTGTAATATTTGGTTCAGAAGTAAAATATATACTTTTGAATCAGCTTCAAAACGCTGTATCTCCCTCTTCTTCTCACTCAAGGACCCCCACTTCTTCTGTATCAGCACAGCTATCTGATTCAGTCTAGTGATTCTGCCTGCCCCAGCCTCGCACAAACTAATTTATAAAGTGTCAGGACTGCAAGAAGCCTAAGTATTCAATTTTTGACACACCAACATCTCTAGATTTTATGGTAGGATGCCTTTTTTTTCTTCATTCCTTTAGCTTAAATGTAATTATTAGCTGATGTAATACAAAAGTTGTGTGCCATCTCTGGTGCATCCATAATTATGTTTATGTGCTCCCTGTTTGAGGTGGAGAGTTGTATTGCTGTGATAATGTAAGCAAATGCTTGGGCTGTATTCTCTTAAGAAGGAGTTCTCATTAGACTTGAACATTTTAGCCTTCTGATCGCACTCTGGATTATCAAGGGCAAATCCCAATGAGCATATCTTGGTAGAAGGTGAATCTAGGTCTTGCACAGGGCTGCATTAATAAGTGGGCAAATTGTTGGCGACCCTGGTGCTTTAAGACCAAGTGGTGCCAATGAAGTAAGCAAGCCTTCCAGCTGCTTTGCGTGGGCCAGTCATGATTTTGCCTCTCTCTCTTATGGTAGGATGCCTTTTTTTTCTTCATTCCTTTAGCTTAAATGTAATTATTAGCTGATGTAATACAAAAGTTGTGTGCCATCTCTGGTGCATCCATAATTATGTTTATGTGCTCCCTGTTTGAGGTGGAGAGTTGTATTGCTGTGATAATGTAAGCAAATGCTTGGGCTGTATTCTCTTAAGAAGGAGTTCTCATTAGACTTGAACATTTTAGCCTTCTGATCGCACTCTGGATTATCAAGGGCAAATCCCAATGAGCATATCTTGGTAGAAGGTGAATCTAGGTCTTGCACAGGGCTGCATTAATAAATGGGCAAATTGTTGGCGACCCTGGTGCTTTAAGACCAAGTGGTGCCAATGAAGTAAGCAAGCCTTCCAGCTGCTTTGCGTGGGCCAGTCATGATTTTGCCTCTCTCTCTCTCTGTCCTGCCAAGCTCTACCTATGTCCTGCTTTTCTGGACAGCAGGATTGGGAACCTCAATACTGAGTTCCCGATTTCATTCTCTAGTGTCTGTGCAAAATTGTTCCCGCTGCAACTGAGAAAGCACTTGGTATTTAATTTATATTGCATTATACAAACCCTTCTCCAATGTTAAGGTTGTATGGAGTTAACAATGGTTGTCACAAATGGACCCATAGGTCTGGCACCTAATGTATTATTAACAGTCAGACTATGTATATGTGTTAGGTGCAGATAAACATTAGTAATATTAGAGATAATCTTAGGGACAAAGCTGATGACTTTAACACAGCTAATTGTAGTTGCTGTTGCTCAAGGTCCATTGACACTGCTTTCACTTACGTTCTTAAGAAATGTACATAATCCAAGTTGCTAGCATGTGACCTAGATTACAAGATTGTAAATTTAGTTTTTTGGTGAGGAAGAGGCAGGGGTGATATATACAGTACAGTAAGCCTTTGGTAAATAGCACGCTTTTTACAGATGGACCCATTTTATCTATGGCATCTAGGTGCCACAACACCTAGCCAGAGGAATCATGTGGTAAAGTACATTTCATACTCCTCAGCTGAGAAAAGATCAGCTCCTGAAATAGTCTGTTTTTACGTTGGATCTTATAAACAGCAGAATTAAAACGCACTTTGTGTGTTGTGTTTCATTGTGAACAAGATGAATGTGTGAAAGTACATCACCGACTAGGAGGGAAGCTATCTATTTAATATCGTTGGAGTGCAATACCACCAGGTCCACAATTTAAAAGCCACCTCTTGGACATTAGTACCAATAAAAACAAGGCCAGAGTTTTAATGTATTTTACCAGGGTACGTGACTTTGAGGGACCCAAATGTCTGTCCTTATGTAGCCTGTATCCATTTTTAAATCTCGGCCACCAAGCATGTACCTTAAACATATTTAGACCCTTTTCTCACCTCACCCAGCAGCATTTTATTGAATGTACTTAATTTAAAATACTAATCTAGTTTTAGTCAACTTGGCACTGTGCCTTTAAAAACAGATTTGACATTAGTAAATGTCATGCAGCATCCAATAGGCTGGTTTACGAGATAAAAACAAACGGGGGACTCCAAGGCTATATGGCAGATTTTGCGTTATATAGTGTTTCTTTTCAAAGTGATGTAACGCTGATGTGAGGATATGAACAAATTCGATACTGCGGCAGTTGGGTCCCTAGAGATTATATTTTCTTTTTGTGCCCCCGGGTATAACAGATGTAAGTTACAACAGCTGTGACAAATTCAATTGGAACAAAAAAGGCAACAAGCAGCTAAATAAAATCACGCAGGCCCCGAGGAACAGACAGAATAAATGAAGTATGCAGTATCCTAAAATACAATGTGTAGTGTTTGCAGTTTATTGGTTGGTAAAGCGACCGTGGCGGTGCCAAGCCAAGCTAGCCCAGGCTGTATGTAAGTCTAGTGAACTACCTTCAAGATACACAAGCCTATATATTTGTCTTTCCAGATACTTGAGGGTCATTCATTCATAGCAGGGCTGTCTTACCTGCATACTCAAGAAGTGATGATACCATACCCAAGAAGATAAATGAGATTATGTTTTCACTTTACCAAAAGCCATGTTAACCTGAAGCCTTTGAAGGATAAAAAGGTGGTACTCGAAGGTCTGAGGAAGCAAAGGATGCCCTCCCGTGTCGCTTATGAGAAAGGGGAGTCCTTAGACAAAGATTGTGTCTTTTTAGACCAACATACAAAAAGTAGAGCTTTCTCAGAGAACTTGATATGTTCTATTGTAAGGAATATCTCTTGTCTGTGGGATGCACTTCTAAAATTTGTGATGGCACTTTAAGAGATGGGAAAGAAAGTAAATTGCATGACACAAACAGAGAACAACTAAACCCTAGGCTTGGTTCGTTGGGCTGGATTTTTGGTTCTTGCATTCGTCTTGCAATACTAAAGTGCAGGAGGTATTTTAGCTGGCTTGATCTAGGCTCTTACCTCTTGACTCATGAGCTAGACTCCAACCCCAACTCTCCCAACTAACTAAACAGGTAGCGATTGGGATTTTCTTGGTCAGTGGTAACCTCACAGAGCTCTACTACCCTAATAAAGCCATTATATTGTGAGTCAAAACCTGAAACATGATTTTTTTTATATCAAAATACGTTTGTAAGTCCTACTATTGTCATCCAGCTTCTCCTATATAATTTACATGATCTTTGGGTCTATCTAAAAAAGGAAATTCTGGTTCAGACTGCATTGAGAGTATTTATTATTCACCATTATATTCATATAGTACTATTATACTATATATAATAAAATATATATATATTCACATTTTACAGTACGTTTTATTTATAGAGCCAAAGCAGATCTTGTAGATAACACGGAACAAAAAAACAGCAACAATATTGATGATATACAAAATGAATAATAACGTGAACGCACACTGGTACAGATGGAAGTGATGACTCTGCTCTTGCAAGTTTACAATCTAGTAGGAGGCTCAGGGGAAAAGGACTGGTTGGGATGAGGCTGATTTGATTGTAGAGAAAGTCATGTGTAGAAGTGGCCCTCCCAACTACTGTATTTGCTCGATTATAAGACAAAGTTATTTTAAGAGCAAATGCTCTGAAAAATACCCCTCATTTTATAATCCGGGTCGTTTTATAATCAGGCCTCAAATAGGTCTGACTATGAGACTAAGATCCAGATCCCCGCAGCGCTGCAGGTGACCTGGATCTCCCTGTTCCCTCCCCCAATCCTTCAGGTTAGCAGTGGGGGTTGTCTGCGTCCATCGCGCAGACCTTCCCTGGCTGTCAGAGATCAGAGTTCCCTTCACCGGGGAATTCTCTCTGACAGCCGGGGAAGGTCTGCGCGATGGACGCAGACAACCCCCGCTGCTAACCGCACCTCTTCCGGCTGCAGCGGAAGTTGTCTACGCGAAGTTGTCTACAACACACCGGGAGTCAGAAGCACTGGTAACTTTTTTTGTTATTTTTTGGGGTAGGGTGTTAAATGGGGGGCATAAGGCATTTCTGTAGCCAAAGTGCTCTATGAAATGCCACTCTGTCTCCAGAAATGGCTTTTAACCCTCTATATGCCACTCTGCCTCCTGAAATGCCTTATACCTCCCTATATGCCACTCTGCCCCATAATATGCCTTTAACCCTCTACATGCCAGAGTGGCATATAGGGGCATTGTCTCCTGTGACAATGCCATCTCTGAACTCACAAGACGTCAAACTTTGAAGCAGATGGGCTACAGCAGCAGAAGACCACACCAGGTGCCACTCCTGTCAGCTAAGAACAGGAAACTAAGGCTACAATCCGCACAGGCTCAATAGAATTGGACAATGGAAGACTGGAAGAACGTTGCCTGGTCTGATGAGTCTAGTTTCCAGCTGTGATATTCAGATGGCAGGGCCAGACTTTGGCATAAACAACATGAAAACATGGATCCATCCTGCCTTGTATCAACGGTCCAGGCTGGTGGTGGTTGTGTAATGGTGTGGGGGACATTTTCTTGGCACACTTTGGGCCCCTTGGTCATTGTTTAAACATGACACAGTAGTGTTGCTAACAATGTCTATCCCTTTATGACCACAGTGTACCCATCTTCTGATGGCTACTTCCAGTAGGATAATGCACCATGTCACAAATCTCACATAATTTAAAACTGGTTTCTTGAACATGACAATGACTTCACTGTACTCCAATGGCCTCCACAGTCACCAGATCTCAATACAATAGAACAGGGGAACAGGGGATTTGCATCATGGATGTGCAGCCAATAAATCTGCAGTGACTGTGTGATGCCATCATGTCCATATGGACCAAAATCTCTAAGGAATGTTTCCAGCACCTTGTAGAAAGTATGGGATGAAGAATGAAGGCAGTTCTGAAGGCCAAAGGGGGTCCAACCGGCACTAGCAAGGTGTACCTAATAAAGTGGGCAGTGAGTGTATATAACCAAATGTACATCTGATACTTTGCTATTCGTACACACACTGATAGAAGCTAATGGTCTATCTAGATCTAACCATGTACAGGGATACAAAGTCTACTCATTCTTTTTTACTCAATATACAAATTGAGGTATTATGCAGCATGCACCCACTGATAAGATCACTATAATGGCAGGCAGTGTGGAGCTTATAGAATTCTTTTGGTGGTAACACTAGGGCGCATTGGTTCTAGCCAACAGTCATGTAACCAGGCTGGACTTTAGCTGCTGCAAAGTTTCACTAGAGATGAACCTGACCAAGTTATCTCACAAGCGACGCAGTAACAGCCACAGAAAAATCCGCAGTGCGTCAACGTATCCTAGACAGAGTATCTCTTTTTTCTCTGTGTATCATTGTATAGTTTTCTAATATATTTTGTACATCAATTTCTCAGTTTCCATCCTGTGCTTTTTCTGTTCGGCATCTGCATTATAAACTCTACCTCCTTTCTACCACTTCCTTCCATATCGCCTCTTATCACCCCTACTTTGCAACCCATGTTGACCCCCCCTTCCTCTCTTTTTATACAGTTCTTCCTCACTCCTCCACCTCCCCTTGCATGCTCTTTCTCCGCAGTTGTGCTTGTAATGGATTTCATTATTAGCATCTCTATTGCTAATTACCATCCAGAGCTATTCGTTAAGCTGTCAGTTTCTTCGCTCGAGGACAGCAGACAACGCTGTCAGAAAGTGCTTAACCACTTCACTGCACCATGATTGCTTTTTTAATGTTTGCTGGATACATTGTGTAACCCCTTCACTGCTGAAAACAATATATAAAAAGCTGACTGTGCATATGTGAGACCGACTCCCACTATGATATGTAATGACACTTAACAGGCAACTTATACCTTGGACCGTAGCATACTATTGGCAGTAACAAGCCTAAAAAGAAGCTAGCACATCAAATTATGTGATAATTAGAAGAGCAGGATAACTAATCATGCAAGAGCTCATGTATTGCAACCGAGACAGCACTAATTTGATCAGATTTAATTATATGTAATAGACCATCTTAAAGGGATCAGCACCCCATTCTCAGAGGTAGTCACTGCTAGCTACAGGGGACACATTGCTGTAATCCGCAGTAAACAGTATAGGTCTCTAACGCTATAGGCTCATATATAGTTTGTTGAAAAAATGTAGGAAGCATGTTACATGGAAGTAGGATTCCAATGCAGTCATCGTAAAGGAATCATGGGAAATGGAGGCAAATTTGCATATAGGGCTATGCACTTTATGGATATTAGATGTTTTTCAGTGCTGTATTTAGTAATGAAGAAAAGTCCCTTTTAAGTGGATTAACCGGTGTAACGTGTTGTTAGGACAGAAGTGTCATGCTCTTTCTACAATGTTGTAATCATTATGACATTTTACATAACTTTCTGTATCTACTAAGTGGTAACTAACATTCCCTTTAAGAGGGAGGGGGTCCTCCGTTGCTTGTTTCCTCCTCTGATGCCCCACTTTTCTAGGAGCACAGAATGTTAGTGGGGTAGGAGTGTGTCACAGTGTTCTTCAGCCATAGAAGTCACAATAATGTAAATAGAATCCATAGCAAGATGCCTATCAATTAAATTATGTACTTAAAGTACTTTATTTTTCTAAATGCCACATTTGTTTTGGAAAAAAAAACCCTCAAATCAGCCACACCTTTTGAAATGCTAGGAAGTATGACATAAATCCTTTTATTTCACTTGAAATATGAGTTTTCACTTCATGTAGAAAACCATCTGGAAAACCAGATAGTAGATACATATACACCATACAGCCAACTTAGCAGGGGACCAAAGATGTCAAAAACATTTTCTGGCACTGACCCAAAGTTATCACATTTACTTCCCCTGGAAATCTCCACTCTTCTTTCTATATTCATAATCCTTCACCCATCCGGCCCTGTTAACCCCAATTATAATAATGTTTTCCTCTCTCATGTTTATCTTACTTTCTTTTCCTTTATGACAGTTGTAAGAGGGATCAATAGGGTTAAAGTCCTGAGTTTATTTTAGAAGTTGTGGCATTTAGGGTCATCAGTTCATAAACCAGAGGGTTATCACACCCAGTGTGTATTTATAAGATTTACATTGTGTGCTGTGGAGCGTGTATTTTGGCCGTATATAATGTTTGGAAATGACTGTGAGCACAAACACAAGACTAATAATATAATATTTAATTGAAAAAAAACATTATTTTATGTTGCCTATATCATCAACTAGGATTCAACCCACCACAGCAGCCATATTCACTTGTGATCTAAAAATCCAGAACTGCTCTGCACAGATCCCCTAGCGTGGCCCTGCTATTGCATTTAACCCTTAGCCTACTTGACTACTCTTCTGCCCAGTAATCCTGCTCCTGATTCGCCCTACCTGTGTACCATACCTGTCTTGCCTGACAACCTGCTCTGTGAATGACCCCTGGCTTGTATGACTACCCATTTAGTGAACCGAACCCTGCTGTGTCTGACTATCTATCCTGCATTAACCCCTGACACTCTGTGTTACCTGCTTTGGAGCTCTACCTGTAGCTTACCTATACAGGTGTCTGGCTATTCCACAGAGCTATGCCATTTATACACAATGCCTATTATATACTATGCCTCCATTGTGTTGAGATCATCCAAGTCCCTGTTCACTTTTCTTGGGTCTCCACTCCTTGCTAGGTCATTGAGGGTGAAGAAACTTCCACAGAGTGTGCTCATAAGGTAAAGGGGGACATGACACCTGGCTTCCCCCTTCAGATGAGCCTCAGGGAACTCTGAAGCCCCTTGGATTTCATCACCTATTGGACAGTGGAGTCAGGCTGGAGGAGATTCCAGGGTCAAGATTAGGTGGTAATAGTCTATAAGCCAATGGTGTGGCTCTAGAGCGATGCACCAAACTCTAACTTCCACAACTGACCGGCACAACTACTATAACAGAAGTTAACCGGAACTCCTTCTCTGATGAGAGCAAGGATACAAGGTGTCTAGGTAACCCCCTGAGGCTGAGGACACAGGTAGATTTGAATTTGGGAGGGGGCACTAATATATTCATTGGAAGACTCCTTGCCTGCCTTCCCACTCCCTCTTATGTTTAAGTCACTCTGTACTCATTGAGGGCCTGTGTGGCCTACCCTAACCAGACTCCCATGAACTAGGCAGCTATGGGGGCTCTACATGGCTGGAAATGCTCCATACGCCTCACTGGACCTAGCCGCAAATCCATTGTACTGTGCAGCGGCTAGGAACTGCCGAGATGCCTGCCAACAATTCAAACTGCTTCACTATGGACACCTGTTGTCCCATCACGTCACTTTTTTGGAGTTACACTATGCTCTTGGTGGGCACCACTTGGTGATGGTTACGGAGTGGAAGTTCTTTTGGAAACCCTGGTTTTATTACCCATGTTTAGGACCAGGGTTTGCTCAGCCACAGCTATAAACTTTAGCGCTGGTATGTTTCCGACGCTGTCGCTCAGGATCCCGAGGTGGGATCAAGTCGTTTTTTGGGACATAACATGAGATCTCCATGTGTTCCCCTGGGATTGGCGCAGCTCCCTCGGGATCACCCGAATATAGTGACTTTTTGCTGGCCATAGAACTGTATAGAGGGGCTGGGCTGTCTAGCAGTTGATGGGATTATACTCCTGATCCAATTATGTTGTCTGTATAAATATCTTTGCTGTTCCCAATAAAGTCAATTCCTGTTTTACCTCATTACAAGTTCTATCTTGTTATTGGGGTAAGCCTCGGCGCTATTCTTGTCAGGACAGTAAAGCACTGTTTTGATATACTACAGTGCCACTGAGGTTCCTGAGGAGCGGTGTTTCCTGCTGTCTTCGACGCTATTTCCATGTGTAACGATTGGAGTTCTGTATAAGTGGTGCCTATGGACAGAAGGAAGCAACGTCTGGCCAGTGTACCCAGTCAGTGTACAGGGCGTACATTTCAAATTACATTTTACTCCTTCTCTTCATTAAAGGTTTATCCCTTTCTATTGACAGCGTTTTCTACAATGTTCAGATAAACAAGGCATACTTTGTACATAGTCCGAGTGACCATGTCTGTAGAGAGACTGGAAACTAGTATATATAATGCATCAGAGTGCTATTTTTTATGATAACTCCCTTTTAAATAATTAATGTTAAATGTTGTGATCCAAATTATCCATTATAAATCTGGTAGTTTGACACACGTTAAACATACTAGCAGCTAAGGTTAGAAATGTTTGTATTTTAAGTCTTTCTCAGGCAAGACTGCCCCCTATGTGTTTGTACTGTGATGGCTGTGTTGGATCATTATTCTTCAGTGTTATTTTTAAAAATGGGAAAAAAAGAAGAGGAAAACACATTTAGTGCATGACTCACATATCTTGGGTTCTGATTTGTTTATGATCATGGTTTCTATATACGGTATGTATAATATATAGTCAGATGCATTTACATACGCTCAGTGGTGGTGGTGGGGACTGTTTACTTATAAAAAGGCATAGGCTGCCCTATATGAGGGATATGCAGAGTTATAACAGTACTAACAATACTCAGATTCCTAGCTGAAAGTCTCAGCCATATGCAGTGTACTAACATGCAGATGAACTCTAAGCAGACAATCTGTTTCTTGGAGCTGAATTATTGTCATTAAAGAGGAGAAGTATCTGGGTACTGAGCACTAGGGAATGAGGTAAGCATGCAAACAGGAAGGTCAGCTGAAGGTCAGGGTCACTGGCAAATAACCAAAGTCCAGAAAGAAAAGATCACAACAGGAGATGAAAGAACTATGATAATGTCCTTTATGAATAGGTGATGACCAACTGCAAGGGAATCAGGTATTGCATCAGTGCTTTCTGTGATTTCAACAAGCTTTCCAGAGCCTTCATACAAGATGACAATGAGGGGTAGGGATGCCAATATCATGAGAATCCCATATCATGTTCAGGGGTACTATTACTCTCTGGGTCGGCGGTAAAGTGCATCTACTATTCCCCTACTTTTCAAGGCTAAATCGGGCCAGAGCTGCCTAAGCTGTGCAATAAATTCTGCCTCCAAATAATTTGCTGTTTGTGTCAAATAATACAGAATGCTTTATCTGCTATCACAGATATATCCCATCTACACTTATATGAAATGCTTATTAAATACTCTGTTTTGTTAGTATTAATAGCCATATCCCTAAGCGCTGCTTGTCACACTCATCATTTGTATGTCATTTTTGTATATTAAATCCCGCAGCAAAATATGTCAGTGCTTCATAAATAAATAATCATTTAAGACATGAAATCATGGTGAAGAATGCTCTAGGAACACTGGGAAAAAACTGAATATTTGGGAGAAGACTGCGCCATTCACATTAACAGTTATGTTATCATATTATATTTGTTACCCTTGGAAGAACTCTTGTAACCATTGAAACGAGTATGTAAATGTCAGATAAGAACCATTTGGACCATCTATTCTGCACCTTTTTTCTTGCTGTAAAAACTTCAAACCTTGTTTGACCCTTGGACTTCTATTTTATTCAGGATAGCTTTACGTCTATTACATTCATGCTTAAATTGTAACCACTAACACGTCTCCTGGAAGTACCACCCCGTAATGTCCCTTGATCAGCCCATGGAGTTGGAAAATGATTGGAGGATGGACCTCCACTGCAGCTTCCATGTGGCCATCTGAGGACTGCCAGCTGTTTTTTCCTGTATGGTGAGTGGATGGCAACTTCTAGGGCCAACCAGAGCCACTTCTGAGACTAGCTCACCAGTTACCACCTCTTGCCTCATCCCTCAACACAAGTAATGCCTAAACCTACTTCCATAATGGCTTATGTTGGTAACACTTGGTAAGGAGTAGGATGCTTGTGTTTGTCTGTCCAGCTGCCCTGGCTGACCTCCATAATTGTTTCTATATGAATAGCTGCAAGCAAAAGCATGGTGCAACTTTGTGTGTCTGGCCAGAATATTCTGCTGGATACCTGTCCTGTCGGTTGTACCCAGGTTTGGTATTTATGTACTGAACATATTTTAGCAGTAAAAAATACAGTGAACATAATAATCCTGCCCAGGCTTGCACGTGGTGGAGTGAGGTATGGAACATGGGCAAAACAGAACAATGGAGGACGATACATCTTCCTACCACTTTTTCAATGTACACAACTCCCTTAAAAACCCTGTCAGTGTTATTCCTGAAAATTGTGTGGTTAGGAAAGATGTAGGAATGTAGACAACAACCACCACAAGCATTTGTACGCATGGGATACTATACTTTAAAACTAACAAAATCATAATAAAGGCTAATTTACTGAAACTAGATATCTCCTTTTGCTACAAGGATGGTAATGTCTGTTTTTTTTTTAATTTGCCTTACTGACTCCTATATTCCATTAAAACAGAGAGTGCTTCTCTTAAAGATGCCTATTGATGTCAGTCCAGCAACTCTGATGGCCTTCTGCTCATTGCAATCTCACAATCAAGCGGCAACACCTATATGCCATGACTTTTTCTTACATGATAAAACATAATTTAATATATGTTTGGTGGACAATCTGTAGCCCAAATTCTCCCCCAGTGAAAATTCAATTATTGGTTGTACCTTTTCCTCCTGAGAAGATGCATTGTTAACCATGTCTGGTATGGTCTCTTGCAACAGCCAAAAGGTAAATTATTAAGTGGGCGAGAATCACAGAGTGAAGAAACTTGTACTGCCATCTGCCACTTACTTGGAAGAAAACACACAGAACTTACTTGGAAAGCTTCAGTTAATATCTATATTTCATGAGCATTTGTTGCTCCTTTTGTGGATTTGGTTCAGATTAATTATTTAGTGTTCCACAGAGACACAAAATCTGCATTGATAAGGTTTAGCTCTGAGTTTTAGCTCTTTGAGATTTTTCTTTTCTTTTTTAAAGAACCAAAACAGTGATGTTTTATAAATATTTCTTTGTGAATCAGGGCAAGATTTTTATGTAGAGGGGAATGTAAGAATGGGCGAACTAAATTCTTCAAGCTATTTCAAGTGGTTGGCATTTCTTTTTTTTAACTATTCTACTTCTACTGATATATTCACTGGTTATATCGAAGAAGTAGAACCAGTGATACATTCACAATTGGGATTGCTCTAGACCTGAGCCTGGGCTGCCCCATACTTGGTCATAGCTGTGGTTCTCATTGTTGAGCACAAAGATGTTGGTGTCATATCCTGGTGATTTGTCTCTTAAAGATGCATGACACTTGCCAAAGCTTAATGGAGGTTGTGCCATAGTTCTCCATATTGTAACAGAGGCAGAGGGTTCCTCCCTAGCATAGGCTTAGATGGCCTAGTATAGAAACCGCCATTGTGTATACCTGCATTGCTCAAGATAAACGTACTTACCAACTCTTTCGGTCAGAAATCTTTATTTAATTAATTATTTTAATTAAGCCCTCCTTTCTGTATTTAAGACCATTTGACAGGCAATTCACAATGTTGTGAATTATATGGCGCCATCATATTTTGCAGCTCTGTGCAATGGGAAAGCAAAACATAAACAGTTTAACGCACATCAGTTAGAAGCTTGGAAGATCTCCATAAATTGTACATTTTTTGCAATTAGGTTACAGGTATCTTTATCTGTCTACATAGATTCAACCTTCACATTGACTGTCAAAGCCTAGAATAGTAATTGATGTTTTTAACTCTGCTGCTAATATAGTGTCTTTCTTTTTTAGTATTCTCATTAAGACAAATCCAACTAATCTCATCTGCCACAAATTGTATTCCAACACGTATCTTGTCACGGAACAGGGGCAGAGAATATGCTAGTTAACAACAACTACCACAGTGCTTAGCCAGCTTATATTAGCCTCTGCTAGAATAACTCTGCAATATGCTATAAACTGTTTTAACCCTGCTGAGTTCATTGATGTATGGCAATATCATTGTTGTTACGTTTACAGGCCAGGAGATGGCTCTGTGACTATTCCTAATAGCTTTTCAATCCTATCATCTATTGGAAATGTAAAGAAAAGGTGCTCTCCTGGCTTACACAAAGTCTGAGCCTGCTGACCATATTGTCTTCAGGCCATTGCTACCAATGTAGAATGTAAATTATTCTTTCCATGTGCTAACTTGGACAACAGATCCAGCCACCTGTGCTAGCAATGAGAGGGCAAATGGCTTTCTAACCTAATTAACCCTTGAAGGACAAAAATGCAACGTATTTGCTACTTATTAGAAAGTTCATATCAAAGTTTATACCTAATCAGCTTATAAGGTCCTGCTTTGTAGCACAGGGATGCAAAAGGACCTAAAACAACCACTAACTCATGTAAATGTCATTTAATATCAATGAAAACTGCCCTTAAATATTATGAATGTATTAATACACCAGGCCCAGGCTGGACATTGGTCAAACCAGGCAAATGCCTCGTGGGCCAGTGCCAGGTGGAAGCCTGAACTTTTCTATATTGTTGCTAGTGTTACACTACACTTATACACAGGTTCATAATTGTATCAGCCAATGGCTGACTATAATCCACAGCCTGGCCCTCAATGACACCCTCTTCTGCAGCGTGGTACAAGGAAGCTTGAAATATGGTAATTTAAAAAGCTAGGATGTCTTGCTATGTAACTACAGGACCTTAACTTTATTGGTGCTATTCTTCTTTATTGGTTCTATTATTCTAGCTAATAATAATAGTAATAATAATAATAGCTCCAGACCTCTCCTAGAAACATACTTTAACTGAAATATTTCCATTTCTGTATAACAAATATGGGGTGGTATTATTTCTAAGGATACAATCGAGCACAAGCATTTGAATCCTCAGGCTGATGGGAAAATAGCGGTAAACAGAGGGCCCAAGATCTATGAAGGCAGCGTAGGTGGCGAAGGATCCGATTCATACAAGGGTGGAGGCAAGAAAAAAGTAGCCGAGATCATGAAACAAGCATCAGGAACACCAAATAAGCCAACAAAAAGATAACAATGTCATGCACAGAGTTTGTGGGAGAGCCAAGAATGAATTAGCATGAATGAGGCAGCAGTAGTAATAACTTTAAAACACCTAGCTTTTATTGTGTTGCCGTATACACGCTTAAATCCACTGCCATATGTGGGTTTATTTAATTCCATGTGTGGGTGTATCTGTTGCCTATGTGTAAAAAATACAATGAATATGTGTGCATGTGCAGTGCCATGCGATCCTGCTGCTGCGACCCTGACACTGTAAAGAGATCTACAGTTAAATTGCCTTTGTTTAGAGTCCATGGTTCCATAAATTAGGTCCATAAATAAACAGTAGTTTTTTTTCCTTTTTAAAGACAGCAACTGGTGTTTTGGGGGGGTTGCAAACACAAAAACCTTCTAAAAAGAGTTTGCCCATCCTGTGAGATATACTAACTGATGTATTTGAACACATGTGATGTATATGAACTCATCTGATGATAGCAAGATATTAATAAAAATTAACAAACTGTATCTACTTGTTATAGAACTATGAACTATGTATCTGTACTCTTGAGTACTTTAAAAACTACCCACTAATACTGTTTAAGAGTGGGATTCTTTTTTCTTTATGTAGGTAGGTCTTAATTAGCTCCAGAAGCCCAGTCTCTGATCATGATAAATCACAGTCGAAAAGATGGACATTACCACCAGCTTAGTTGGACCAGAAACAAAGGTGCAGATGGCTTGTCTCAGCAGAAGTATTTTCTTAAGGACCAAACAAGAACGAAGACAAAGAGCGACAGTTAAAAATTAAACAGGTACCAGATGGTTCAAATGGATTGCCCTTCTTAAAGAAAGGTAGCCAAGAGCTGTATATTTATCCATTTTAAAATGGTCAAGTCAGATTATCTCAAGCACAGCCATTGGAGTCCTAAATCTTAGAGGATTAATAAAGTATCTAAACTTTACGGCTGAATTTACAATTAATTTACAAATTTAATTTGTTCTTGGGTACAGGGGATTCTATGTTAACATTAGTTGGCGTTAAAGGTGAATGGAAATATGTGGTTTGAGAGTCAATTCATGACTAAACCCCAAATTCTAGATTCTGGGGATTCTAGACTGTGGTCATTCAGAAAAGTTACATTGAAACTAAACAGTTAAAATGGTACAGACAAGCTTTAAAATACATGTACGTTCTAGAGCATAAAAAAAAACGTTATCCTGCTCTGTCTACATGTAATGCTCTGTAGGAATATGAAACAAACAAAACCAGTGTCAACTTTACGCTTTCAACACCAACACATGGACTGTAGCAAAGAAAATGAAGCTGTTACAGTACACCTATGTGAAAATACATGCCACTGAATTAGGATGTATATATATATCAAGCCCAAGGTACCTGGTAACTCATTCCTTTACACCAAATGATGTTACACGTATACATGCTCAAGGAAACAGGAAAATAGTGGACCCACAACAAATTCACCACACTAGGTAATCACCCAGGTCACATATAGTGGAGATGGTGCTTTGGAGAATTCTAAATATGAGGTTCAACGTTCTCTTTCATAGTTGTATTATTCCATCATTGTATATGGTATATGATATACGACCTTTGCTATTATGCCTCATGGATTACAAATGACACAATGTATTATGGGACCACTTCACATAGCTTTATACACAGACGCATTCATCAATCATTCTTCGTAAATAATACCTATAGAAAATAGAAACTCTTGCAGTGTCCATGAGGATCATCTACTTTCCGTCTAAATACTAATTTGTGTCATAGTTTTTATAATTTGTATGCATTACTATACAGTGTATTACATGTGGTTAAGGTACAGTACTCTTGGAGTTACTCCCCATACCATTATGTAATATCAGAATTCCCCACTCACATTTCCACATGATGCCAACTAGTTGATACATGGCAAGACATTAATTAGCTTGGAATATCAAGTAGGTCCTGAGGCCTAAAGGGATTTCATTGCTGTGTACCATTATAACATAGATCATTATTTTTGGGTGTGACAAAATTATGTACAGCCGTGAATTCTGAAGCTGTGTGTTTTGTTTATTAAAGTATATGTGCAATCACTATAACCCAGAATATTTCCTTTAATTATCAAAGAAGCTTTCTTCTCCTCTGCTGCAGTATGCAAATATGTGCTTGTGTGAGCATTTGAGCTGTAAAGTAACACTTTTAGAGTTGTTTTTTAATTAAAATTTTGTGGAGTGTTTGCTGCTACCTTTTCTGTCTGGCATAAGCGGACAAGTCCATCTGTTAGATATTTGTTTTGCTTAAATATCTAAATGTCTCCTTGACAAATATCAGTGGAAAACACATCTTCTAAGAGTTCTTTAATAGGTTCATTTATTAAACAAAGCAAATGTATTCACACAACACCAGTCGGTGACCGATAATAGCAACACGATAAGGGAACTTGAGTGCTGTACACTCTTCTTTTTGAAACAATGGCAGAGAGAGTAGATGCTTAGGGGTAGACAGTAGAGGATAAAGGGTGGCCCCTATGGCAAAAATCTAATCGTGCTGCCTGCACACCTAGTATTGATCCCACAGCTGTGCTTCCATCTGCCTTTACCGCATGGAACTCTAAACAGAACCAAACAAGACAATGAAAAAGAAAAGAAGACTTTGCACACAAGATCTTTGTCATGGTCTACATGTCCTCTAACAAGTTTTTTTTTTTACCCTTTTTCTACATCGGTCAGGTTGAAGTGATTACCTTTTATGGGAGGGCTTTTCTATATATTGGAATATTACATCATGTTCCATAGAGCCTTTTTCAGTCCCGTGATTACAACACATATTTATGTCACTCATGTTTCACGTATACCTAATGAGAATGTACATTTGGAATAAAGAAATCATGGATTTACACCATCAAACTGGGTTCCTGCAGTGGGTTGACCACATCAATCGTGTTTACCAGGACCCATACATTTCCTGTCTTGCTCACCAGCCCATGTAAAGTAGCAACATGCAGCATGAGATATAAATACATAAACTATAGTGAATCAATTACTAAAACTCCACATATGAAAATCTAAATGTGTCCTGCCCTTTGTGGCGCCCCTAACTCCTCTGTGTCAGAAATCTGAAAGTGTGAGTATGCAATCTGCCTTTTCTGAAGAAGTATAGATTTTAGATGAGTTATAGAACCAACTCAGTATTTCTTATTATTCTTATAATTCTTAATCTTAAAACATTCTTAAAAAAACAACTTTTTCTAAACAGTAAACTAATTTTCTTAATAGGTGCATATTTGCAATTGTATGTGCAGAGGAGGAAACATTCGTGATAGGTGATCATGGGCACAGCTGGAGAACACATGCGTTTGGATAACAGGTAACAACGTGAGGAAGACATACAAAAAATTAAAAAATATTGGTGCACCCGATAATAGTCATAAAATATAATTTAGTACAGAAATCAAAATGATATTGTTGGAACATTTGGTGAGATTACATGTAAGAGGTAAGAAATCATTCTATAGATATTTTGGGAAGGGTGAAACAATGGATAAGATAGGAGGTAAAAGTAGAGGTCCTCATCTATTACAACCACTATGACCCACAGGTGTTGAGGCCCAAGGTTTGTGTGGCCTTCACTACTTGATGTACTAAAGTGCAGGGTACCAAGAGAGTATAAAAGACAAACTGAGGCTGGTACATGGGACTACAAGAACAAAAAAGTAGAGTTAGATGTAGTTACAAACTGTAAACATGATTGTTCAAAAAAGCCAATGTCGGCACCCCTTTCCTTTACAAACATTTAAATAATGAGACAAAATTTAACATGTTTATTAACATCAGCTAATGGATAATATTGTCCACAGTGCAGTCCCACCAGGTTACAAGGTCCATTGAGGAAGGGTTTGGCAGAGCTGATGCAATGGAGTGGCTTCAATGGAGCTGGTGAGATGCTGGTGACAACGCCACCACTACGACCTGGTGCCTGGGTTTTTGCTGAATCCTGTGTTAAAAGCTTTACCGTTTGTGAGGCAATCCTTTGGACATACATTTTTGGTGCATCTTAATCTATGATTATGGTGCCTGATTTTTTGTATGAATATGTATTTCCATATTTTTTTCTTTACATGGGTCAGATTCCATTCCACAAATAATACTTCCCAAACATGAACTCTTCTGCATACATGCTTTCCACAAATGAAACTTGTGCAATCATAGAGGCATAATTTTCTAGAAATGATCTCCAAATAACTGAGGACAAGAAATTTAATGTGGTTACAGGAACAGAATATTACTTTGGAAAACTGAAAACATGTGTGACAATGACCCAAAGTGTATATCTATGAAGTTGTCATGGTGACAGTGTAAGCTATTATTTATTAAATATGTAATGTAATGTAAAGGATTACATTTAAAAGTGTGAAGTGCGATTTATTAGAGAATATGACACCAGAATGAGACTATTGTTTAATTTCTTTTATTGTTCCTTTCTTGTACACTTGGTGAATATAGTCTGAATAAATTGTGTTTGGAAATAGTAGAAAGAACGGAAAACATTGCAGCATATCAGTCCCTGTTTGAACAAATTCCCTTCTAGTCTCTCTTCTCTAGTTTGCATGCATCGGTGGTATTTTCTGGAAACTTTCAGAATTTAAAGTCAATATATGTTCTTAAAAGAAGATAAATGTCTATTAGCATCTAATCTTTCCCATTGTAAATATAAACAGTAATTATGTTGGTAAACTCTGCATATTTCATATTTAACAAGAACTTTCAAGCTTATTTATTGTATATGATAAAGCTACCCAAATGCTTGTGATTTTTTGGTTTTATCAGTTAGTTTAATTACTTTAGACACTTGTTTTGCAAACAAATAGTTTCTATAGGCAGAGATTACTGTAGTAACATGAATGGCAAAGCCTGCATAACTAATAACTTTCTTGTCTAGAAGTTTCCTCCCTTCAGTGCATTCACCCTAAGAATGCCAGAATCAACCTGTTTTCATTTAACAGGGTAGAACAAATTAACTGGAAGCAAAAACAAAGCCAATCCATGCCCATTAAGACATTTAATCATACCGATATGTATTATACTATATAGAAAATACAATTATATAATAATCAGTACATGACGTAAACAAACAAAATATGTATGTATTAGTGAATTAGATGATTAAGGTTTCAGTATCCTCTAGAAATATTTTTTTCGGGTAATGTGCTGCTGGCCCAACTCTGAGACAGAGATCCATCGCGACCAAAAAGTAGCCTAACCCTCTTGTGAACCCAAACAACTGATGACTCATTAATGACCACAGACTGATTAAGGTCTGAGTTTTTACATCAGTAAAAATGGCCAGACAAGATGGGCCAATCTGTTCCTATGTCCCTTTTGAGTGATTGGAAGTTGTTAAAAAGGTTCCCAGGTATTACAAGGCATGTGGCACCTGGGTTTCACTGTTTTTTTGTGGGTTTTTTTGTTAAAATGTTAACATGACATCTAGGCAGTTTTAAGCCTTAATCAGTACATGACAGTACCTCTTTAAAGATTCACTCACATTGGCATTGTGTAATGGAAGTATTTGCTGCAGAGAATATTTCTATATTTACCTGTTTATTGATTACATGTTGTGATTATTAAGACAACACAGCAAGATTGAGTTCACTTTTCTGACTAAATTCATTACAGTACAAGAACGCATTTTGATTTTTTTTACACTCCTTCTATTGTAATACTCGTGCCTTCTCTAAAGCACGAAAACAAGAATACACCTGATCCCATCTCTTCTAAATCTCATTAAATTGACTTCACCTTCTCTTCCAGACCATTGACTTTATTCACTCTTAGGCTGAAGGACATGTGAGGTGACCCTCCTAATATTTAATACTAAAGGCTATATCTTGTCCTCTACCTGGACTTTCTGCCTCATTGCTCCATGACAGATCCCATTAGGTGTCTAATAAATAACAGATGGACCTTCCTTAGTTCATCTTGGTCCAGGTTCTACTCTGCAGAGGTCCCTGTCACATTTTAAACATTCCACCTGGCTGATATTATGTTCAGTATTAGCATCCAACAAATTATCTTAAAGCTGTAACAATGTACAGGCTATCAGCAAATTTGGCAATATTAAAGCAAAAATATCCACTATAAAAGAGGCAATTATTTCAGAGCCTGGAAATGAATTGCAAGTTACATTTCCTTTATGTTATCTAGATATACACTATGTGGACAAAAGTATTGGGACACATTTATTCATTATTGAATTCATGTTTCAATCAGACTCTTTGCCACACGTGTATAAAATCAATCACCTAGCCATGCAGTCAGCATTTACAAACATTTGTGAAAAAAATGGGTCGTTCTCAAGAGCCTAGTGAATTTAAGTGTGGTACTATGATGGGATGCCACCTTTGCAATAAGTCAGTTGGTGAAATGTTATCCCTGCTAGATATCCCACAGTCAACTGTAAATGGTGTTATTGGAAAGTGGAAGTGTTTAGGAACAGCAGCAACTCAGCCACGAGCGGAAGACCATGTAAAGTCACAGAGTCACCGAGTCTTGAGGCACATTGTGCGTTAAAGTTGTCAATGCTCTGCTGATTCCAAACTTCCACTAGCATTAATATCAGCACAAAAAAAAATTAATGTGGGAGCCTCATGGAACGGGTTTCCATGGCCGAGCAGCTGCATGCAAGCCTCATGTCACCAAGTACAATGCCAAGCGTCGGATCGAGTTGTGGAAAGCACGCCACCACTGGACTCTGGAGCAGTGGAAACGTGTTCTGTGGAGTGAGGAATCACACCTCTCTGTTTGGCCGTCTGATCAGTGAGTCTGGGGTTGGGGGATGCCAGGACAATGTTGCCTGCCTTACTGCGTTGTGCCAACTGTAAAGTTTGGTGAAGGGGGGTAATGGTAGCTGTTTTTAGGGCCTGGGACCCTTACTTCCAGTGAAGAGAAGTCTTAGTGCTTCAGTATCCGAAACATTTCGCACAACGCTATGCTTTTAACTTTGCTAGAACAGTTTTGAGAAGGCCTTTTTCGATTTCAGCATGCCTGTGTCCCAGTGCACAAAGCAAGATTGGATGAGTTTGGGTTTTTGTATTTTCATTGAATGCACTTGTATAATGTAATCATATTCCCAAATAACAATATTTTTTCCAACACAAATATATCTGGTTTGTTTAGTCTGCCTTCTTAGTTGAAATCTTCCATCCTTAAATTAATTGTGTTGTCCATGTCCAAACCCTTTTCCAATGATGCATTTTTTTATGGACTGGTGCCCAAAACTGAACTGCAAATTTCAGTAAAGAGGAAATATTTCAATACATGATCACAACTTGCCTGCTTTTGCAACAACTCTTAGCAATCCTTCAAATAGTTTTCTCACTGTGGGCTAGTCTTACTGGCCTATAATGTCCAGGCTCAGAACTAAAACAGAATCTAATTTCACTGTTCAACTTTCTGTAGATGGCATTGTATAGACAATGCCATGCCCTACACACTACTGGAGTCTTACTGGAATCCAATGGAATAGATATGTATGGACAAGACAAACTGATTCTATGGACTGTTTGTGCAGTGGGCAAGGTTTGGAGTGTTATCATTTGGGATTACTAACAACTAGAATGCCCTCCTGTGTGCCTGGCATACATGTTACATGTAAAGTGATAGCATTATAACAGCCACATTACAGTAGTTGAAGGAGTGTAATGTGTTTTCACAAGCTAAGATGCCACAGCAGCTCTTATAGTAGACCAGCCAATATATAAATATGTTAACTTTATCCTATATGTAGTTAAGGGAAATAAACCATCTCAAATAAGTAGTGATATTTGGTGTTTTTTCATTGGCCAAAACACACGTGTTTAGAGACAGTGTTTGGCTGCTAATGGTTAGAATCAGAATTATGTTTACAGAATTTGCAATCCAATGTTAATTCAGTAAGAGGTCATGATTATCACCTCTTCCTTTTCCCACTTATAAAACTTCCCTTTGCTGCCCTAAACTCTGGAACTCATCTCCACAAAACCTCCAGCTTTCCCCTTCCCTCTCATTATTGAAGAACATTCTTCAAACCTACTTCTTCAGAGTGGTGTACAATCTTTGCAGCTAGAACCTGACATTAATACAAATTCCACGTCTATCTGTGATAATATCCCCTTTCTCCATATCTTATGTTTCTGTATATCATATTCCATGTAGAGTATGTATGTGGGCATGGCCGTCTGTACCTCATTTAGCTAGCAGTTTGTCTTAGTCAATTCTAGTTTTATGTATTGTATGCATTGCAAGAAGAGCTGCTTAAATTGTTGGCGCTATGCAAATAAAAGATAATATTAAAAATAATGATTAGTTCAAATCATTACCTATAGATATATAGAATGTAGCTTTAGTAATGTGCTAGTATAACTGGAAGATTAAATTAAATGTAAGGACATCCCATGTCATCTGGTGTTTTCAGATGGACATTTCATTAAATGCCTTTTTTCTGAACGATGGACCTCCATAATCCTTGTTATAGACACTTTGCATTGCCCTTGTTATATTTTATTATTCAACAATGGGTTATGTGCTGCCTCCAATGTGTTGGGGCTACTGTTCCTATACAAGCACATTAAAGAATTTAACGATTACTTTTAAAGCCCTACGTATGCTGTTCTAATCTGCATTTTTACATAAAATAAGGTCCTATAAAATTAATCTTGCTAACTGGAGGACATAGTTTAAATAATATTATTTGTTTAAATAAAAAACACACATGCATATCATGTTCATAAAACCATCAAGTTGCAATATAGATATTGAGCAATGTCTTTGTCACATTGAGTCATTCTTTCATTGTCACCTTGTCTAAGATCCTAGAACACAGCATAGACATGATTTGCATTGTTAATGCAGTTGATGCCAACAGAATGGGACTGTAGTTGTGATAGGCTCAGAGTCTGTATTCTTTTCCTATACCGATCAGCCATAATATTATGACCACTGGCAGGTGAATAACAACGATGATCTTGTTAGAGCATCTCCAAAACTGCAGCTCCCGGTCTGCAGTGGTCAGTACCTATCAAAAGTGATCCAAGGAAGCCCCCAAAATGATCGACTCTGACTAACTCTGAGAAACTTTTCTTATTAAACTTTTTTTTTTATTTTTAAATCATACTTGGTTTTGCCACCTTTACTTGGACTCCCCTTAACAACCATATGTTTGAAAGGCTATCCAGCTTCATATTTCATATTCACAGTGAAAGGCTACTGTTTTCCCCCCCGACGACTATTTTGGCACTAACTTCCTCTCCTTTTTAGGAGCCTTTATTCCTACCTGTCCACAGGTATTAATACCCTTGATCAATCTGACCGGAGTGACCCATTAGACGTGTTCCTGACAGGAACTCTCCCCGGTTCATATAGACCACAGCGCTAATCAAGGAGGGGTAAGACGATGGCTGACTCTAGATGCATCTTTAACAACTACAGACTTACTGAAAGCAATGGACAAACTCATTCACACTATCCCTGCAACCTTCTATAAAAATGTTTTTTCTAAGATTGTACATAGAGCGTATATATTTCCCCATCTTGTAGTAATGCAATGAGCACATCTCAAACATCCTGCTGTCCTAAATGAAGTTGCTCGAATGCTGACTTGATACACTGTTTTTGTCAATGCAACAATATCCAGACCTTCTGGAGATCCATTTGACATTTTGCTGTTTCACCATGTAAGCTTATATTCCCTCTCACACCGCTTTTTTACAATTCATGACAGGTAGTATAATAATGGGCATAGTTTTTTTTAGAGTTTTACTGTTTTGGGGTTCTTATTTTGTATTGTTTACTTTGTAACCCCAAAAAGTCTATCACATTGAGATATTCCTTTTTATGTAGTTAAAGTATAATCCTTTAATAAAAGTTTAAGGTAGACTTAATGCAGATCTTTTAAATTAATTAGCTGAATTCTCACTCACACAACAACCTTTCCCAGCATCCTCCTGACATTGATTCATTGTGTCCTCTGTGTATTAATATCAGCACAGTTTAAGCTCTCCTTAAACATCTTCACTCCCTTCTCTATTACAAACTGATTTTTCCAAAGACATTTGGTAAATGTCATCCAAGAGAACTCCTATAGTTTCACCACATAGATAAAGAAAGAGAAGGAATGACAGATGATCTCAGAGTCGAAATAAAAACACTATAAACCCATTGGGACCACCTGTCCCAGTAACAGATATATAGAGATGACATATTACGTTGTATATACTTCATTTCAGCCGTGTCATGATATTATTAATATTGTCACAAGCCAATGCTTTGTTTTTGCTTTGTCCCTAAAAAGTATGCCCTTGTATTCCTGTACAACAAAGTTGCGAGTGGACAATGTTTTAGAGAAATGTGTTGTTTTGTTTTTTAGTTTTCGTGTGTTTTCGGGCAGCTGCATGTTAGCCATTTGCTTATGTTCTAGCTCTGTTATCTAAGCTGAATCTACTAGACAAACACTCTGACTTCTTACCAAAATGCCTGTGGCAAACCACATAATGGCTCAGTCTCAATCACCCAGTCTGACACTCCGACAAATAAAAGTCTATGGAGGTAGAGACATCATTAGCACTGCCATAAAGAATCAGCTCAGTACGATGTCTGAAAACAAAAACTGTGAAAAAGAAAAAATGTCGGTGCACCTGTTTGGTAGGCCTCGTATTATACATTTGTATTATTTGAGCCTGTGACTAGCTTAGCGCACCGACATTGTTTCTTTTCCCTGTTTGCACATAGTTGAGGCTGTTGGCTCCTCATCAGTCTGGTTGCAGCTTGCTGTCCAGGGGTTAATTGGGAGGAGGTTTAATTGCACCTCCCCCAACACATTAATCTGGTTTTGGTTGCAGTATAAACTGCTTTGTGTGCCCACTATGTAGGAGGTGAGAGTAGGTTCTCACCCTATTGAGAGTGTGCTTTGACGTGGCGGGTGAGCTTAATTATGCTTTGGCCAATTCATATAACCAAAACCTCTCATTTATGTTATGTTTATATATTTGTTGCCAACTTTATTAGGGTAAGAAGTGCAGACAGTTTTTATTTTTTGTATACACTGTACAGCCAATACACACCTGTTTGGTAGACCTCGTATTATACATTTGTATTATTTGAGCCTGAGACTAGTTTAGCGCACCAACATTTTTTCTTTTCCCAGTATGATGTTTCAACAAGGAAAGTTAGTCAGAATATCATGACTGACAACAATGGTAGCCTCCAGGTCTGCGATAAAGAAAGTCTATTGCAACGAAATGAGATAAAACCATTTTTGTCATTGATAACATAGATTACTGTATAGGTAACTGTAATTAATGCTAATTCAGGGGGCAGTTGCTCCCACCTGCTTCATCAGCTTTTCCCACAAGTCAATCAATTAGGTATTAATACACACCTCACTTGTTACTCAGTTATTGTAATCTCTCCTGTACAATAGTTTGTGTGTCCAGCATTCATGGGTCCTGCTTTCTGAATCCAGAGTTCCTGGTTTCAGACCCTTAAGTTCTAGCATTGTTGGTTCCTGTCCAGTGTTTGGGGTTCCTGCATTCTGTAGCATTCCTGGTTCCTATTCAGTTCCTGCTTCAAAGTTCCTGTTTCCAACATCCTTGGTGAAACCTGCTTCTATGCTTGGTCCTGCACCATCCCACGCACTGGGGCCTGGCGCCGTTCTATGAACTTTACAGTAAACCAAAATAAAGTTAACAGCTGACTACAAATGATTATTATTATACGCTATTTTTCTATTGTGCTAAATATCTGTGCTGTATTATAGTGGTGTCTGTAAATGTGTCCATTCATGGTTTCTAAAGTTTTCTGTCTCACTCCAAAATTCTACATACATTTTCAATCTACTAATTCACAAGATTCTTTATATTAGATTTAACAGTGCCGTTTTGGACATGTCAAGTGAGCAAATTTTACTGTTAAGCTGTGCAGCCTGTCTCACCCAAGGTGAATTTTGTTGTTTACACAAAACAAAGAAATAATGTGCTGCGCAAAATTTACAAACGACACCACAATATGTGCGGAAATTAAATAATACTTAAATTCATTAAAATGCATTCTTCAATAGGTTCCTCTGTTGGGAAGCCCATAGAGCCCCTTCTGGGGAATGGAGTTTCTTCTTTGTACCGTTGTGTACCAGAAAAGACCGGAGGAGAAAGAGTTAAAAAAGTGGTAGCTTTAATATAAATAAAAAAATATAGTATCTTACATATAAGAATACTTTAACGCTCCCGTGGAGCTGTGTTGTAGCAGGAACAGCTTGGTTCTCTCAGGATTCCTCTGTGTCCTCTTCCTCAATGGGCGTCTTCAGCACAACGCATTTCACCAATCGGCTTCCTCAGGTGCATCTTTAGAAGTGCATTGTAGAGAGGGTGGGAAACATGGAGGCCGCACAGATGCATACAGCCTGATGTAGCTATTCAGCATTGAACTGCATGAAGGCAGGTAGTAATATGAAGTAAATATGCTAGTGTATGTGTGTGTAAGTATGTTACTGTGTGTGTGTGTGTGTGTGTGTAAGTATGTTACTTTGTGTGTGGGTAGGTGGAGCTTGGGGTTCCCCCATAAGTCCTCCATGGGTCCTCAGCATTTTGTATGCTACTGGTAAAATGTTACTTAAGAGTAACCGGTATCCTACACTCAAGCCCATCTTAAAGCAAGAGAATGTCTGGCACAATTACCAACCAGCTTTATGCAAATCAAATACCCAATCAATCAGTCTCACGGCTCTGTCTTTCTATTCTTTTTGGTTTAGGGGAAAAAGGCTAAAGTTTTAACATTACTAATTATATGGCCCCAGCTCCATTGTACTTAACATCCTTCATGACACGAATTAGAAACCATGGTACACAATTCTGAGGGGCTTAGGTTAAGTGATCAGAGCTCAGAATTTTAAGTTGCAGTTTTCTGCCTTTAAAATATTAGCACCGCTTGTCTTTCGCTCCTTATCAGTAGCACTAGTGTGATATCATTCAGTTTGCTTGTCTGTTGAGGTCTGGAGAAGTGAGCAACATGGATTGTTACAGGATACGGACTAAATGTGTTTGTGAATACACTTAATACACTCTTTTTATAATATGGTATTAAAAAATATGTGCACGCAGTGGATAGAACACGAGTAGCTGATACGATTTACAACATATCATGTTTTATGCATTGTTATTAATAATATTGGATTATTTTGAAAAAGATAGAGTGCTCCTCTTGAACAGGACACAGCTGCAATTCTGAAAACGTTTTAGCACAGTCTGAAGTGTCAAATTAACAGTATTACATTCTCATGTCTCAGTCTACTTGTGGAATACAAGATTATAGGTTCTTATCAGTCTCTTCTACTCCACTCCACTGGAACACAGTCCATCTTCGCAGTTGTACAATAATATCCAATTCAGGTCGTAAGAGAAGACTGCTCAGGATTACACTAGCGAGCTGGCAATATATCATGTCCATAGATAATTTAATTTGTTCCAATATCCTCTAATTATGTCTTTAATCCATTTGATGGCAGGTGACAAAATACTACCCTAGATAATGTTAATATGATGAAACCTCGTTCAGGTCATCAACAGCTATGGAGGGTAAGTAGCAGTGAAGGAACAAAATCCATACAAAAACACATAGTATGTGCCTTTATTAAAGGAAGTTCTGTGTTTGGAGGGCAAATTGTAGAAAAACTTAATAAAAGCCACTCATTCCCTGTTTTTTTTTTCTTATGTCTTAATAATGACATTATCATTTGAGTCTATCCATGACACAAGAAGTTGTGTTATCTTTAACATGTTTGCATGACAGGATTGCTCTTCACTGTTTACCAATGTGTGGCTCACCATTGGTGTCCAAGCTTCCCCTAACAAAAGGGTCTCCTAAGGTCACAAAACTAAACCAAAGCTTCCTTCTACTGATTAAAAAATAATAAACTAAAAGAAAAATCCGGCAGCATCTCTGGCATTTTACATATTTTTTTCACCCAAAGCAGTTTCCACAGAAAATGTGCTTTTTAAATTTCTACAGAAAGTGTGATTTATATCTTAGATGAAATTTCATTTATCTCTGGAGAATTTCATGTATTCCCTGCAGAGAATAGTTTTGAAACGTCGCACAGTGGGGTCTTAACATTATTAATGGTGGTTTATTAATTGTGTTAGCAGCATGTTATTTGGAGGTGGTATTTATAGTGAAATAAAGTTGCAGCTAACACTGACAGGAAGGGTCCCTCTGATTGATATGTTTAATAACAGCAGGCTTTCATCACACAATGCTTCCTGTACTCACACTGACACTGAAAACCAGCCTAAATTTGCACTTCATTGTTACTCTTTGCAAGCTTCCTTGATATGTTAAATTTCCCTGATTATTTTTAAACTTTAGTGGTTTAAAGGAACCAGGGGCATGGCGCCCATTAGGGTCACGCAATGGCAGTATGGCAGCACAGGGCTTGAAGCAAGGTAAGAAGGTGGGTAAGGGAGAGCTATCAAGCGAGTGAGTGTGTGTGTAAGGATGTGGTTCTGAAGATTGTGTATGTGTATGGTGGTAGAGTGTGTGTTACTGTATGGAGGAATGTTCACGTATCAGTGTATGATAGTATCTGGTGTTAGTATGTGTGTGTTTTAGTTATGGGAGGCGCCATAACCCAGGCATCACTAGCTCTAGGTTCACCCATGAAAGGGACAGTTAAGATCCCATACCAATGAAGGATGCATGTTGCATCCTCTAATATGCATTCTTTACCTATAAAAAAATTAGAAGATGCCACAGCTCCAGATCAACACACCATCTCTGCTATTCATACCAGTATTGATAGCATAAAGCTGCCATTCATCGATAGGAAACGTCTCTCTTTACAATCACAAGGTGCATGTATGGTCTCTTTAGACCATCGGGAAATCTCACACGAGCAAGGGCTAGAGCTGGCTGGAGGTGAGTATCTGGGCATGCACATTATTGCACAGAAGATACAGCTGAGCGAATTAATATATATACTCCAGACAACTGGAGCGGGGCAGCACAAATGCAAAGAAGGGGTTCTAGTGAATTTTTGTTTATGACACCAGGCTATCATATGCATTAAAGTGCATTTAATGGCTGGTCTGGTAGGAGACACTCCTTTTATGAAAATAATGTATTTAATAGTCTCCCTAGAGTGTGCATAATACCCTCCCATGGGTATAACTCTGTTAGTGGTCCCTGTAGTAAGCAAATACTCTCTTTGACTATCTGTGACTTGCTATAATGTGTGAATAATCCCAGCAATTTTCTGTGATTCTCCCTACTATGGGAAACATTTCCCAGACTGCCTGGGACCCTACCTGGCACACATTACACACATATTTGGGCCACCGTTTGTGAATGTTCCTGGCATGTGAATTGAGTCTTTAGTTGAAATTCATACCCTTTATTGAGCAAACAAAGAAAAAAGATGAAAAGTCACAAAAGCAGTTGAGACCTCAGAGGTATCATTCTACAATGGAATGATTTTAAGGGTATTCCTGGTATATGAATATTTTTGATGACTCTTTGTACACTCCTTGGCACGTCAACGCTCACAACTTTATGTACTGAAAAGGCTATTGCAAAAAAAATATCAATGGTCAATAAACAAATGAGCTCTAAAGTAACTTCAATATAATATATACATATGTAATAAAACCATTATGAACTTAACAGTGCTGAGGATTATAGTTAGTGAAGTATATATTTTTTAAAAAAGTATCTCTGTAATTGTGTAACACTTTTAATAGCTTACCCAACATAAAATTATATACTTAATTACATTATTCACCCTAAAAACCCCACTAATGTAATCACCCCTTGTCAGTTTTTTTTTTAGATTGGCTGTATCCTGACAGACTAATTATTGTATTTACATTTTTTAATCATGTAAATGAGTTGTATAAATAGCTCACTGCACCTTTAAGTTTCCTCTAGTCCTCATTTTGATCTAAATCTGAACCCTACGGTTAATAGAAGGTGTGACTCAAACAGATAGAGTTTGTACCCTACTTTATTTCTACTACATTGAGTGTCAGTGGAGATGATAAAAAGAGAGGCAATAAAACCAATTAATGAATTCTGCCACTCCCACGCCACAAAGGCAACCCAAACAATGGTTTAATAAAGTGCACAATTTTATTCAACAAAATTAACTATATGGACATCCAGTTCCTATTGGACTTTAAATTGAAGTTGAGGATAGAGATGGGTTTTTCTGCTAGCAAACATACCAGTAACTAGGTCACTGACTACCTTGATGTGCTCCTCAAATGAAACTAACTTCCTTCAATTAGACTAAGAAAGCTAGACATGTAAAGAGCAAGAATTGGTCAATGAGATTATAATCATTGCACACCACGGTTTTTTATGTTTTCAACAGAATATTTTTCTCTTAATTGGAACCAGTGAAGGCTTTAGAACCTCTAAAGTCTAAGAGTATAGAATAGGTTGTAAGGTTACCCTTATCCTGTTAATTCATTCCTCGAATATAAAATAATCTGCGTAAGCATGGGAGGCTTTTTAAATAAAACACTAAATCCTGGTTGAGAGAGAAAGCCTAATTTACTTACATCACATTAAATATAATAAGCATATTGGTGAGTCTATATTTCAATGGTGCTGCTATAAACTCTCTCAACTATTTTGATAATTAAACCAAGTAATATGTATATTTTAGAGACTACTATGACTTTATGAATGATAATGCATTCTTAATATAACACTTTGTTAGATCAGGACTGAGATTTTGCCACCTTAGGCGGAACCTAATTTTGCTGCCCCCTGTATTCCCCTCTGTGCCCCTCTGGATCAGTAATGTGAGCACATCATAGACATAATTCACCATTCAACCATCACTCTCCTTTCTCTTTATTTCATCGCTCCCTTCTCCCCCTTTTCTCTTTAGGTCTTTTTCCTCCATCTCTCCATCTCTTTTTTCTCTTTATTTCTTACTTTCATCAGCATCTCTCCTCCTCATAATCTCTCCCCTTTCTCTGTATCTCTCCCTATTTTTGGCTTCTCCTCACCTCTTTTCTTTTTCATTATTTCTCCCTTTTCATTCTCTCCCCTTTCTCACAATATCGCCTCTTTCTTCTACAATTTTCCACTTCACTCTCCCCCTTATCGCTCCTCTATATCTTGGTCTTTCTCTCTCCATTTTGTTTTACTATTTATTCTATAATATCTACCGCTCCCTTTCTCCCCATATCTTACTTTTATGAAGCCCTGTGGTGGGAACACGTCTTCTTCCAGGACTCTGTTCGGGCCTCCGTTGAGGTGCGTGCAACTTCACTGCTGAGTGCCGGGATTTAAAGTCACCTGTGACTTTGCACAACCAGAAGCTAAAGGCTTCTTCCATGTAATTGTTTGGAATTTCTAGACCTATCCACAAAGTGCAATACTGAGAGAAAAGGCTCCAGTCTGGACGATTTCCTCATTACTGGGTTAAAAACATGTCAAAAAAACTTGGCTTAAAACTCACATTTGAAATGTGAGATGGAAGCCCCCACTGGAATATTCCTTTCAGTCATATTCCTAATCCGACCATATATACCTCTTAAAGGTACTATTTTACAGGCACATTTAGTTGTGTTTGGCCAGTGCACTAAAATATTACCAGCCAAGTAATTCCACTTTTAACAGCAAAACCACCTTTAACAGTGGACCAAGGATATTGGACTTTACTATTGGCACCATAACTTTGGGCCACAGTCACTGATCTAAGGTTGTTTTTTTCTGGAATTTCTATTTTTACACTTGTTTAAAAACTGTAAAACTGTGTTTATGTCACTTGTTATGCTTTATGCCTTCACTTTAAAACACAGGTGCACTTCACCTCTTTTTTTTCAAAAACTACTCACCATATACACAGGTGATAGACCAACTCAGGCCTAGTCCACCATCATCTGCGATACTTAATTTATGGTCACATGCGGCAAATTATGTGTTACTTCCTGTGTCCAGAAAATGATGACTTTTTCTAACACTCCATTACATACACATCTGCACATGCTTTCAATGCTATTGGAATTGTTAAAAATTGTTAATCTACATGTTTATAAGCAATCCATAGACCTTATTTATAATATAATGTCTCTATTTTTTTAGTGTGGCTTTAAGCAAAGATTAGCGATTCATATTTAATATTTTTAGTCTCTTGCGCCCTTACTCTAATTAAAAAAAAGGTTTTGACCTTTTCAATGCAAATGGGTTTGGTATTTAATGTATTTCTTGCTGCATTGTTAAATGGTTAACATTTAAATTTCAGTTTCAAACCTGTCACATTTGTAGACCGTCTTTGAAGGGTCAGTAAGCGTTAAAACAAGTTACCTATTTATGTAATATTAAATGATGCCGTACCTTCACCAACTGAGCTTAGGTGGTGATCGTTGATACCTTCCTAAGCTCCTCTGAAGCATATGAATATCGTGAATGTGATCGATGGTGAGCAGGATCACACAGGGCTGTCAGGACTTACCAAGAGCTGGAGCCCAGTTGCGGGCGGTGGCGCACACCCTTGTAAAATAACACTGCTCAGAGTGACAGTATGGAGAGATCACTTGAGCAGTGAGAGTGTGCACGAGGGGCAAAACAGGTACGCGGTACAGACAGGGGATATCCAGAAGCAGACTCACAAGAAACAGAGGTCAGGGCCAGCAGACAGGGTTCATAAACGTGTATCAATGCAGAGGTCAAAGTCCAGGAAATCAGGCATAAAAATCTAGCACCTCCACCAGCAAAAACACATAACCAGATACTGGGCTGGAGGTGATGCCTGATGACGAGGCGAGAGAGGTGGGGTTCAGTCCATACCAGACCTAGGTGATGCACATCAGTGAGTTTAAGTCCAGCCAGGCCTCTTAGGGCCACACCTTGCGGTCTGTGGGACTCTGGGTGATGCCTGACAAGGGCCCCTGCATCGTTTTTTGGTGTTATGGTGAGTGCCCCAATATCGAGACATTGCGACAACACTGTTTGAGCGAAGAAAGCAATCATGCATCCTTAACTGTATGTTTTTCCGTGACGTGCCTGGAATTCACTACCTGCATGGGTTATGCTATCACATTTAATGAATGCCTTTAAATATAAGATGGATGCTTCAGTGTGAGGTTTTTCTTCTTTTTTCCTTCTTCTGGATAATCAGCAAGGGTAAACTTGATAGACCTGTGCCTTTTTTTAACCTAAATTCTATGTTACTATGAGCCAAAGTAACTGATAGCTGATAGTTAGTTACCTCTCCAGAATAATCTTTTGTTAGGAACCAATGTAGAAGATACAGCAGTTTTTCCAGCTTTTAATTTAAGTGGCAATGTACTAACAGTGTTGAAGTGTGATGGTACATGGCAAATTGTAGAAAAGTGTACACATAAATGCTGGAGTGCTATGTTTTTGCGTAGGAAATGAGGAACTAAATCTGTTTCATAGCAGTTCCTGTTGGCTTTTGTTGTCACGTATCAAATGAAACACAGAGCAAAAATCTCAAAGATCTGTGATATAAAATGCAATTTGTTTTAAAGAATTGGGTCTGCTAATAATGTTACAGTTATTTTTTTAAGTAGGAGCTGCTTCTTTGGAGAATCAGGCATGTTATTAAATTGATGGCAGCATTTTCATTAATGGGTGCTTATCTGGTACTTTTAAAAAGCTACAGCACAGTGGTAGAATATTTCATTAATGGCCACTTTATAGCTGATTTTAAGTGGTGCTTTAAAATACAAAAACAGCTGAGCATTTAATATGCAGCTGCTTTTTTTTCTATGGCTATGCCTGAAAAATAAAAAATTGATTCTTAGGTTAACACATCCTAAAAATAAAAATAGCCATCACTTCAACTGTTAATAGTTAGCAGATATTAGAAAAACCACACTCCTGGTGATTTTATTTTTAATTATGATTATTTTTTTTAAAAAAACTTGGCAGCTGATTAGGTTTAGTAGAATAAAAATATAGATAGATGTCACACAGCAATGATGCTTAACATGCAGAGGAGAAAATATTTGGGTGGACAGGTGGTAGACAGACTAGGATGATTAGAATCAATGGGGTTAGAGGGCAGAAGTATACTCAGAAAGGTAAAATGCTCGGTATAGTTGAAGACAGAGAAATATGTTCCATAGACCTGCTTCCTTTCTGTTTCTCTGCCCCAAGTTCTAACAAATACATATGTTTATAAAATTGCTGATACAATGACGATAAAGGGAAACATCTAAGCTAACGCTAAAAAAAATTGAATCAGCCTGGCGCAATCCAGCCTCCAGGTACAGTAATGCCCACATAACTCCAAGTCAATGTTTTCTGGGTGATTCTGATGGGGGTGGCACTGGATAGGGATAGTCCATAGATTTTCCAGTCCAAAAAGCGCCCTGATCCTTGGGCAGGACTCCGAACGGCAGCAGTGGAAAGTTCCCCAGGACAGTGTGATGGAACTGGTCAGAGTAGCCGTGGCTACTGAACCCCGGTCTGAAGATGGTGATATAAGGGGGTTCCCCATTGAGCTCCCTCTCAGTAACCACCCCTGCCCGTAGCATCCAACAGATCCACAAAAGAGCACTCTGGTGGGGCAACGGGGGTCCAAGATAACAGGGTCAAAATTCAAAGTGTTTTCCGCAGGGCAAGGGAAACAGGGATCCAATTGGCAAACAGGGTAAATTGGTAATCCAAAAGGGTCCGGACACACAAGGGTGCGTGATTATACTCCTTTCGGGGGAAGGCACAAGAGGGAGAAAACAAATCTAATGTAATATAATTTACAAAATAGATGTTACCAATAATCCAGAGAGCCATGTCAATGTTTCTGTCATCTGTGGATGGGTTCCTTAATGGGGAGATAAATTATTTTTAAACATAAAATTAAACAGAACAAGACAAATGGGCATAACTCTTCTTTTGAATGAAGGCAAAAGAGGTAGAAACGTTTTTGCTTAATGAGTACAGAATGTTGCTACCAATAATATTCTTGAGAGCTCAGTTAATATTTTGTATAGGTGGATTAATTTATAACAAACTACTAGGCGTAGGGCCTTAAGAACAGCATAGAATCCAGTTTATGAATCCTGAGTGAGATCTCAGGAGAGACACACACTAACACAATAAGTCCCTCAAACTAAGATAACCAGACACACTTACTCACATGCACACTGACACACAACACCACCAGACACTCAACACTAACACACACACTAATATACTCACAAACACACTTACATATCCAGACACTCAAACTACACACACTAACACACACCCAGACATATACACTAACAGAACCAAACACATTTGCACACACAACTGGACACTCAACACACACACACATACACACTTGCACTCACACTAACACACACACAATAACGTACAAACACAAACAACTAAACTCAGACACCCACACAAACATACCTAGGCAGACACACTAACATATTCAGACACATACAAGACACCAAGACAAACACACAAACTGATACGCCCCCCACACACACACACACTAACATTGTTGTGTAATTTAAATAAACCATCTTTGGTATGGAGAGTTAAGTACAAAACTGTAAAGAGCATTACATACATAATGTTTTACATAATGTAGTACATAATTGTAGTACCCACATATATCCTATAGTAATGATATTAAAATTTACCGGTATATTGGGATTATGACAGCAATATTGTTTAGGCAATGAACAATCTTTCATGAGTTAATTAGATGTTTTTAGAACCTGTATACAGAAACCAAAAAGTTTTGTTGAGTATGTTTCTATTATGATAAAACCTGTATTTACAGAAAATCTGAATATCTCTAGGCAGTGAAATTAGTACTTAGATTATGAATGCATACTATAAATGGAAATGTGCCTTAACAGGGAGATTATACTATTGTGCTCTAGAGATTAAGGCATCCTTAAACTGAGAGAGCTTTGTCAGAGATTGAAAATGCTACTGCCAATCTGAAAGAGACATTCATTTGGGAAATCAGTGTATTTCTATATCTTTCTCGAAATATTTTTTACCCTTTACAACAAATACAATCAATCAATGCCATTTATTATTTACTGTACCTAACATTTTCACCACAGTCTATGGATAAGGCTTTCTGTCATAATAAATCCCAGCACTTCTAATAGTTTACCTCTAGCGCTGTCAGTGGCCATGTGCAGGAACTGCACTTATATCTCACTGTTCTCTGTATCTCTCCCTCCTTCCCTTCCTTACCATAGAGTTGCATTGACACAGAGACAGAGGGAGTCTATGAGCCTCCTCCCAGCAATATCTAACATTGGGGGGGATCCTAATCCTCAAGAACCTACTACATCTTTATTTGGGGGGAATGATGGATCCTTGTTCTCCTGCTAGCCCTGAACCAGCCTTGGAAACAGGGATCAACAAGCCAACCCCCAAGCCCAGGGACACCCAGGATCCTACAAGAAGAGGAGACCAGACAGGATCAGCAGCGAGACAGAGCTACCCTATAACCACCACAAACAGAGGTACCATCCCCAAATTAATTTAGGTTCTGGAGAGACAGATGTGTGAGAGAATGGCTGGAATTCTCATTGTAGCTTCGCGGAGAGAGAGAGGGAGAAGCAGAGATGGCAGATTAGTGAAAGAGGAGAGCAGAGCAGCTTTGGAGAAACTTTGACAGCTTGTTTTTTTTAAAGGGAGAGTTAACCCATGAAGTACTGTGCAGTCATGTCCTTCTGATGTAAGGTGCTTTAGTTAAATGATGTAACATTGATTCATTGTCACCAAAAGTTTTTAAATTGCAATGATTTAAGCTGGTAAATACACCAATGTTGTTTAGGAGGGCTGGATTGACCTGGGTACCACTCCTCCCGAGTCCTCTACCATCACTCCATCATTCTATAGCTTTCTGCTGTAATGAGATCCCAGTGCTGAACAGAGGGCAGGTAGAGTACAACTACTTTTTCTGTAGCAGGCTGGTCCTGGACAGCATCCTCTTTGATGTCAGATATTTGATGTTTTTAGAAACTCCTTGATAACAACATGCATTTTGCAGAATGAGAGCATTAAGGGAGAATGTTTTTGCAGTCACAGATGTGTTTTATTTACTTTTGTTTAAATGCCATTTTTTTTAGATGTTTTGTACTAGTCTGGGAAAGCAAGGGTGCAGATATTATTCCTACACACTTGGCATGACTTGATAGTGTTTTGCTGGGCAATGGTAACACAAATAAACATATATTATTGGTGATCGCAAAGAAAGAATGTATTGGCCCATTAGTCTACCCTTATTGAATCACCTTTTTACATATTCACTATTTGTGCACATCCTTTTCTTAAATTGCTTTAGTGTGTTTGCCTTGACTACTTCCACTGGAAGGGCATGCTAGTTATTTATTCCCCTTACTGTAAGGTCAAATGTTCTCATATTGATGTTTTTCAAATGTTATATCTATCTATATGATCATTATTATTGTTTATAACATGCTGATATGAGTGGCTAAAAATGACATATGGTGATCATATATGAAAATATATTTAATGTCATCACTGACGTGCCAATCGGCTGTGAGTGTTCATATTAATTAACATCTGCTGTAGCACTGCCAATAGCCTTCTATGCAAAAACAGTTATGCAGTCTTCATCAAGCTTCATCATGCTCTTATATTTTGCTACACTTTAAATGTATATGTTTAGTTTTGCATACTGATTGTAATAATTCCGTTTGCAGACAGAATTCTGTACGTCATAAGACAGAGACTCAAGGTATCATACAGTGTATGAAAGTATTGTTTACAGTATGCATGCTGTGTTGTTTACATCGGATATTCACATCTATATGCTATAAAGCTAATAAATTGTGCAAGTAGCAAATAGTCCTAAACATTGGGTTTCACTATGAGCGAAGCGATAGTCATATGTTCTAACAGCACTTCTATGATGTCATCGCATGGCTTCATAAAGTATACAATAGTATGTATGAACGTTTGGTATTGTAGTTTTAAATATATTCATGTTAGGCTGTTCAACATGGATAAACCACACACAATGTAAAAGCTGGAAACCAAATTGGGATCTAGTTCAATTGACCTATAGATTTAGCAGTACTGTGTGCTCATGTTCTCATAAAATTTTATTAAATCAGACAATGTACTGCATATATTAAAATGTGTTAAATGTGGGCGCCCATGATTGGTATTGACAGGGGGGGTGGATGACATCTGAAAATGGGAGGAACTGCAGATTAAAATCAGCAATGCATTTGGAATATATAAATAAAGAATTTGAATGCAGATCTGTTAGGGACATAGTGTTTCCATGTTCGGTATTAAACCCATTGTATGATCTCAAGCCTTATTCGACCTTTGGTCTTGTCTTGCTGTCTCTCATATAAACAATACGTTTTAAGAGGAACTCCAAAAAATGTTTTATTTTAAGTATAACATTACCATTTTTTTCAGGCACCTACATGGTAACCATTTGCATGTGTTTTAGCTTTGCCCAATGTTCTCAACAGACACCCTGACTCCATAACGCACTACCTTGAGGAGTTGGACTTCATTGCCATAAAGAATCAGCTCTGTGTAGGAAAGTCACCCAAAATATCACATGACTGACAACAATGGCAGCCTCTGGGTCTGCAGATAAAGAAAGTTTATTGGAACAAAATGAAATAAAACCACATTTTATTCAATGCTAATCTGCATTACTGTATACTGTACTGCATTTAATACTCAAAGAAAAATATTTTCCCCTTTATATTTGGTATAAGGCTATAAATATCTCATTTCTCACTATGACCTATTGTTAGAGAGGCTTTCTATGTCAGTAGCAGATTGGAGCGCTCTCTATTGCCAGCATGAAAGGGTTAATAGAGTACGCTCCAATCGGCTACTGACATAGGAAGCCTCTCTAACTTTACCACAATACCTTCTTAAATTTTGTTTAGTCCTTCATGCATTCTGTATTCATCTTGCGCCGTCCATTATCTTTCCTCTAGACATTACATGTTGAGATCCCTTGTTCCTTACTGCAAATTTCCATTTTGTAAATCATGTACTGTGCACCATAGTCTATGTAAGAGGTTTATATGTTTTCATGATCACCTCACTCGTCCTTCTAGACGTAATGTAAAAAGAAAAACATGTATTTTTGTAACAACTATGAAAATATGGATTTCATATTTCACAAAATATTGTTTTAGATATTGGATTGGTGATTTTATTTACACGTTTGTGCTTCGATCTCTTAATGTGTGTGTCTGCGTACATTCAAATCTTTCCTCACTGTATTGTTTCAGCCGGGTCTTGTTAGTATCTTTCTCCCGCTGGCCGTATATAGTGGCTTTTGGGAGCCATAGTTAGAAAGGCAAGTTCTGGGACAGAGTTAGAATCCAACGGTATGTTCTTTCTGATTACTTAGCATTTACCACCATGCCATAGAAGTCACCTCAGTTCAGAGCTGGAATCTTTAACAGATAGACTGGCAAGTGGGAGACATTAACTGGATGGAATAATAAAAACAAAGAGTAAAAGTGGAATGAAGTTACCAAAATAAATATTAAGCTACTGGTTTTTGTTCTGAACAAACATCAAGGTGTCTGGTTTGCATTGAGCTGCTCACCTCTCTGACCACGAAAAGGCTAAATTATGTATATGTGATTTTTTTTTTAAATTGAAGCTATGCTTTCTGCTGGAAAGTCTTCAGAACTGGAAATGTGGGGAGCCAGGGCCTTGGAGTCTGAAATTGGACTGTGGAGATACATCATTTATTTCATATTTTGTCCTTTTTTGTTGGATTCTAGTTAATGCCATTGGCGTTTTCCCTACAGGTGAACTTTTACATTTTTTAAATGATTGTACGCCTTATCCTTTCAGTAGCCCATGATACTAGTCATATAACCTGTGTTCCTGAAAGGGGGCCTCTTAGAAACCCTAATTTGTTACTATGAAGCGATACTCTCAGTTCAGTCATCCTTTATCAAGTAGGAAATTAAGCAATGATCCATGTCCAAAGAAAGCATCAGATGGAATCAGTGGAGCAACCTTAAATAAGAATTGAGGATGAGCTCAGGATGGAGTAACCGTGAGAACCTGAGACTCAAGCATGCAAACTGGGTGGGACACGTAAACCGTAGCCCATTAAACAGGGTGCTGATGGAACATCGTTTACTATTACCTTGGTGAGATGTTTGTGGCAACATGGATAGGAGAAATGACCGTTCCTTGTTATAGCAGCTTTTCTGCTTCCATATGATACCGTGCTTTGTGGAATTCACTGGTCTGGAAATAAGTCACCACTCTCTGTCTTTCCAGCCTAGAAAGAATAGTTGAAGGAATGTGCTATGCATAGTGGGAAAATAAGCCTGCAAGTTTAATTATTCTTATAAATAATGTATAAATCAGCTCTGGCTTTCAGAGAATGCTTGTCTTCTCTTGGCATTGATAAAAGGAAAAAATCTTATGTTTAACCCTTTTACCTAGCATAATTTTACAAGCAGACATATGGCCCAAAATAGACAACCTCAGTCATAAATGATATTTTTACATTGTTTTTTTCTTTACATATATGTACGTACATAAAATTTAATGTACATGCATCAGTGGACAAATGCAAAAAAATGGAATGCAATGATGGCTATGCTTGTTTAAATGCGGGGCTATGTTTAAAAGTAAAGGAAACTTAAAAAGTATGTACACTTATACATCTTCTTGTATTTTGTTTTTTTCATGAACATACAAGGTCATACCCCATGAGAGTAGTTAATGGGTAGTAAAATAAAGTAGTCTATCAAAACTGCACAAACCTTATCGCATGGCGATGACGTGTGCACAGAACAGGATGGGTAACGGATCTTGTATTTGACTTTTTATAATGGATTCCAATAGAAAAAGCACCTTGAAGCTTTTTTTTGGGTCAGCATGAATTAAGAAAACAAGGTATTTAACAGTTAAATAGTTACCTATTACTGACAAGCCTTAAGTGCTGTTAGAACCAATGTCTTTTTTTAGTATATGTTATAGACTAACAATTCTTTAGTTGGTTTGTATTGTAACTGTGGTATTAATAAGGGCCGGTTGTAGGTGCTTAATTTAAAAAGCACAGGTACCCTGTGGTAATACTGGATTGAAGCTTAGAAGGGTTAAGTTGTCTGGAAAAGACTGTATGAAAAGTCCCATAAACAATTTCTTTAATTAATTTTTAAGATTGTTCTGCGGTAGAATATGTCCCATACATTTCTCATGACTGCAATGTGTTCATAAATAATGTAACTTGCATTAATTTTTCACTTAACTTTTCTTCATCACTTAAAGACACAGAAAAGGATGTAGAAAACCTAAAATAAAGGGGCACCCCAGCCATCCTATGCAATTTAACACCTATGATAGCTGTCGCCTTTAGACTAATATTTATCCCCTCTGTTTGCTCGGCCCTCAGCTCCTCGACTTGTTCAGTTGAACACATCCCCTTCTTATCAGTGCACACATGCCATGTATTCACCAATGTTTCCAGGGGGACTAATAAGACCCCCTTTTGAATGTGCCCTGACTTCAATTGGAAGCCAGTGATTGGCTGCTTCAAGTGCCAGAATTGGTTTAATATACATCCTTCATTGGTGGGGCTGTATGAGACTTTATAATGTACCGTTGAGGGTAGTAAATATTAAAAATGCTCTTTAAAAGTATAAAAAGCATGCTTCTAACTTTTATAGTCTTAATAATTTTCTTTTTTCCCAAAGTGCAGGCCTAGACAAATTTAAATAGGGACCAGAATAAGGGTGATTCTTAAGGATCTGTGTAAATTAAAATAAGCAATAACTTTTTGGGAGCCATACTCCTGACCTCTGGGATATGCCCAGCTATATGCGCATATTCTGGATAAAAAGCGCTGCGCCTGTTTGTGTAATTGTGTAATTGTGTGTATACAGCCATATACACAATCTGTCTATGGTTATCTTATATTCTGCATGTAAATGTTATGAACTATACGTACCAGTGTGTACTGCTGCATATGAACAGAATTAATAGAAAATATGGTATTAATAACTTAAAGGTCACTAAGCCACTGGCCACCAGTGTGATCCACTTGTACATTCAGAAATTTGAATTCTTGCCATATTGACAATGGATTAAAAGATGGCTGATGTTGTGCGAGGTCTGCGTATGGCATTAAGGAGGAGATTTAACATGGGTGATGTTTGGGAGGGAATTCTGCAAGAGGCGTTCTGTCGAGATTCCTGGCTGATTTGCTTTCTGCAGGGGGAGAATTTAAGCCAGAGGGATTTGGGTGACTGAAATGCAGGATTTGGAAAAGCTGGTCTGTTATGTAACCAGGTTCAGGAGGGGAGACAGAGCTAGGCAGATAGAAGAAGGAGGGGGAGGAAAGAGCAAGGGAAAGAGAAAAGGACAGAGGGAGGAAGATAGTAAGATAGAGAGAAAGGACGCAGATTAGACGTGTACAGAGGCATATATACATGCGCTGAGAAAAGATCCAAGTGTATAATACATACACTTCTGACAGATAGGGATAAATAGCATTTGTATTTCCTGTAAATAAACTTAACGTAAATGTCGGAAGCCTATTCCGTATGCTGATGAATTGTGTTTTAATAGGGGATTATATGTGATCCGGGTAACGATTTATGCATTACTAATGCACTTGCCGTTGAATTTGCTCTTTCCTTTTTAGTACTGTTTGTAGGAAAACATTTCTTGTGATGAAATGAACAAAAGAACTTTAAAATATAGTTTTGATTTTCTTTGTAACCTCCTTAACTCACTCCCTTTATTAAAAGAGTAGCTAGCCACTGAATGGGTGGAAGATTCAGTTTATCTCTGTTCCTAGTACTTGCAAAACCCTGGTTTTGTTTTATTTCTATGTTTAGACTTAGTGAGAAACTGATTGATGGCATTATTTAGAAATTGGTCAACATTATACAAAAAAAGAGCCACATTTTATTGGTATAGTGCCTAAAACATTTCTTCTTAAGGATCCGGATGAAAAGAAAACAAATATCGAAATACAAAACTTTGCAAATACAAAAACTTTTTAGGTTTTTTTTACCAAGTGAAAATTTAGATTTACAGTGCATTTTTATTATAATCTGAATTTTAACAAAATAATTTTAATAAGGAAGAGAATTTCTATAACACTGCCAGATTTCACAGTTTGGCTTTAGCATATAATTCACCCAGTGCTGGGCTCCATGCTACGTGTACGGAAACCATGAGGTTTATTCACTAAGTTATTGATGCATGGCACCAAGATGATATATTTTATCTCACCACATTTTCTATGCATCAGACAGGGTCAGTGCCCCTTGTCTTCCAAAGGGAATTTGCCAGGGTTGCCCCTGCGTATTGCATTGTAAATTCAGTCAGGTTTTTATCACGCCACAAGCCATCAGCAAGTCACCGTTTAGTGCTATTGTTCTACTGGTGGTAATAAAAGTATTCTAGTTGTAATCATTGTAAACATTTCGTGTTTTTATACATTAGAAAACAGCATTACCGATAAACATACTGTACATGTACATTATAAAAGTTTGTTACATAACAGCACTTTATGAAATTGAAAAGCAAGCAACTCATGGGTTCATTAAATTGCAAGTTTCTTTTGCGGTAACATGCGCTCCCCTCCCCGAAAAGAATAATAACATACCCTGTTTATCCTGGATGATGACAATCCCCCTCTTGTTCCCTCCGTGTGCAGTGAGGCAGGAGGTAATAAAGTAAGCCTTGGAGGATTATAGGCCCCAACTATATTCACCCATCCTCTCCTTAGGGAAATGGAGGGTTTGTTTTATATTTGTGATAAAATACCCTATGTGAGACACAGGCCCAATTCAGTGCCTCCCTGTCATCCCTATGTTGTTTTGGGTAAGAGGTAGCTTAGAGTAGACGCTTCCCTTGGGAGTGGATACTGATTTTCCTATTCGTACTTCTGCCACCCAAACAGTGCTTGGTTGCACATCATGCTCCCCTACCTGTGGACGATGGGATAGTTAGAGTTTTTTTATAAACTTTTATTATCACTACCCTCTCCATCCCACATGGCAGAACTAGAGGCATGGGGTGTCATTGGTGCCTCCCCATAAGTGTTTATGGAGTCCCCACACCTCAATGTGGGGGGATGAGAAGAGGCATTAATTTTAAGTCCCCATCTACAGGAATTGAGTCTGTACTTCCTTGGTTTTTAGGGTGTCCTTGGGTATTTGTTTAATGTGTTTTTTATAAAGTTTATTATTTAAATGTATGTGTTATTGTTCATTTGGCTTACTTTACAGTTAGTGTCATACATAGGGCACTTTACTATAGACTACAGAAAATAGAGAAACATGGAAAATCAGTGAACAGGACAGAGAAAGTAACGCCACGTTTTACTTTTGGGTGGCTGGGGTGCGTTCGCAGTTACAATGTGAGGCTGCATCACAGGCCTCTGCAGCGCCTACTACTTGCTTGCTTATACCAGTTGTTGTGTCCTGCCGTGCTTTGTTCCCTTTTACCCATATCTGTCTCTATTTCACTTTATTACTGCCTGCCTATGTTTTTTGACTCTTGGACCGTTTCCTGATTTTGTTACCCAACCCATGCTTGTCATATTGTTTATGAGATTGACACCGCCTGCCCCAACCTTTGCTTGTCATAGCGTTTATGAGATTGTTGCCACCTGCCTTTCACCTCTGGATCATCCAACTATTCTTCTGGCTGTTCCCCTTTTGTGCTACGCTTGGCTTTCACGATTCTGTTCTGGCTACGGCTTTTGTGCAGAGTTTGTTTCTGCTTGGGTGATCCATTACCCAACTTACCGTGCTGACAAACACACAAATATACAAGGAATACAGCCAACATATACCTTCAAATAATGTATTGTAAAAAAAAAACAAAAGTCAAGCCATTGAGACACTGTTTCATACCAAGAGGAAGCAGACACCTGAACTGTTGCTGCCATTGCATTACTACTGAGGTTAATACAACATTTGACAGTCAAACATGTGGAGGTATAGAGGTGAACCCAATTGAAAGCAAACCTATTAAAGGTCTGGCCCTGCCTCCAAAGGCTTTGACAGTTCGTTGTGACAATCCTACAACATGTTACATCCACCTGAGAATATTCAGCCCTATCCAACATTTTTCTCACCATGGAGCTTTTACACCATAAACTTCCCTTTTTAATTCACTTACTTGCACAGACATCTTAACCTTATGTGGCATTAAATTATGTTTTCTGTCATATCGTTTGTTTCATCTCATAAGCTTAGACATTTGATGTTGCATTATTCCATCTTCTGTCTCACACCAAACCACATGCTTCTAGTATTTAAACTCATGTTGGTGACATGGAATAAAAAAAGGCACAACATATTCAAGAACTAATTGATCAAACGTAACTATCATGCGCCGTGGTATCATGGTGCATCTTGGGCTATTCTTCAAATGCCTGACAGGTTCTCCAGCCATGTCTATTTCCATTAATATTAGCCACAAGAGTATTTAATTGTTTTCACATCACATATTTGTATGGATGCTCACTTCTTCAAATGAAAATGTTATATTCCTTTTCATGTCAGTGGAAAATCAGTTGACAACATGGTGTTACCAAAAGGGGACTACCAAATTGAATCTTTTAAAATGCTAGTTCTGTTTACTAATGGCTGTAAGTAGTGAGACACTGTTACAAACAAATCAGTACTGACTTATGAAATGTTTGGGTTAAGCAGGCCAAAACAGGCTGCTAGTTTCCACATTTGGCTATGTTCCTTAAGTTATGAGTTAACCGAAAAGTTAGACATTTCAGCTCACCAGCCTATCTATGCATCATGAGGGGTCAACCTACAGATCTTCTCCAGCCATTGGATTTGCATTGGAACTTATCAGAATAATCACCTGGTATAGCTAATCATTATGCTGATGATCTATCAGTTCTTCCATCTGAAATAACATCAGAAACTCCTTGGCACAGCTGGCAAAGCCTATAGAAATAAACATTGACTACCAGTATGAACAGGTGCAAAATCTACGGTTGTTGCTTATGCTTAATTTCAGAAACTGAGTCAGCCATGCAAGTATATATATATAAGTTTATATATTACTATATGATCCAGTAAGGAACAAATCCAAAAAAATATCACAGCTTCAACCGGAACTCCTGCTAATTTTAGGATTTTTTAAACAAATTTAAAAAAGTGATTTCAAAAACTTTATGCAATTTTAAACATTTCTTTTCTTTGCGTAATCAGACGGTTGTATATTAGTGATTTGCATGTGTTGTAGGTGTGTTATTTTAGTCCATTGCCAATCATCCAGCCGGACACTCTTACTAATAAAAGCCTATGGAGGAATGGCGTTTACTAGCATTTGCCGTAAGATTCAGCCCAGTGAGGTGTTTGAGCAGGGAAAGTCACCCAAAATGTCACATGACAGCAACAATGGCAGTCTTCAGGTCTGCAAATAAGACAATTTATTGGAACAAAATTAAATAAAACTGTCAGTGTTAGCCTACATTACTGTATCCGACACGGTATTTAACGCTCTTAAAACCATGTACATAGTTAGAAGGGATATCTCATAATCACAGACCAGCGTGTGCTATTTCAACTTCTAAACCACACATTACAGCCAATGTGGTGCACAATGTGAGTACAAATGTGGCTAATATTTGTTTTGAGGCTTTTTTTTACCTTATGTTAAATTAATATATTCATTAGCTTTTGCACCTAATGTAAAACCATATAGCTACGTTTCCAAAACAATAAAATTCTATGCTTGGATAAAACCCTATCCCCAGTGGAAGTGACTGTGAATGTGGTGTCATAATAAGTCAATTTATGTAATTCACAATTCATTTGCATATTGTTTGGGGCTTCTTTTTAGGTTACAGTCCATTTGTTGGCATTGAAAGGATTAAACTGTCACTGATATATTGTGTTTTTTTCCTTCTGCACATTTGCAGTGGGTTTATTTTGGCTTTTTCTTGCATTTAGTGCAGGTGTGTCTAAATACTTCTAGACAAAGTTTAGTGTAAAAAGTGTAAAAAAAAAAAGGTAGGTTAATCTCACACTGGTATGTGGCACAATGGTATCTTGTTTCTACACTCTAAGGATTAATTTTAATTTTATCAGGCCCCGAACCCGCCATCTGGCACACTAAGCATATGCCCATCTTCTAATAACAATTTCATGTCATGAAGGAATTGTTTAGATGTGTGGTCAGCCCTTACAACTAAAATTTTTGATCCCTCTCATATATTTAGCTGACAATGACAAGTAGGTAATATATATTATTCACAAATTGTAACGCATACATGAATACATTGAAAGGTTGTTGAGGGTCAGGCCACCAGCTGAATTGGTGCCAGATCCTTGCTCTCGTCCACACAGACCTAAATATCCAAGGCCAAGTCGATTGTTGGGTTTAAGCCTGAGCGTGCTTATACAGCTATAGCCCTTTCTTAGGGCAGTATAGGAAGGGTTGGGTGGACAGGAGAATATTTTATTTTTCTTCTTTAAAGTAGAGGATGCAGTTGGTATTGCCTGCAAATACTCCCCAGTCTGTCTTTCAGTTTAGCTTTCCTACATCCAAGGAAGTAGTGCTAAAAGGATCAAACTTAAGTCATAAGATTTGCTTATGTGCGTAAGTACGCGCAAGAGAGTTTAATATACCTGTATTTACCTACAGCTTGGAGTTCATGTTATGCTCTTGTAGTCATGCCTTTTACTTGGCCAACATAAAAAAGGTGTAAAGTTACATAAACCTTCCATCAGAAGAAGGGTCCTCTGAGATCCAGAAAGCTTATGTAACCTTTTATAAGCTGGCCAAATAAAAGGTATCTGTTTTGACATTTTTCATATCATACTCATAATACTATAGTACTTAGTAACTTCATTTTACTCTGATGCACAATCATACATTTTCTAAATGAAATTGTGTCTGTAATTTGACTAAACCCATGTTGGCATCATTCTGAATCTATCTATCTATCTACCTATCTATTATGCATATTATATATACACTACTAGTATTCTTCATTTAATCTGTATATTGAAAAACTATAGTTGTTCAGTTTAACAGTTTTACAGAGTTATTTCTCTGTGTTACAGATTGTAGATACGTATACGCCGTTTTTCTCTTGTGCATTTAAATAATTGATTTATAATCCAAAGCCTTTTTTCCCCTGAAGGGGTTAAGCAGAATCCTGGTGAGATCTGCTGGTTAATTCAGAATGTGCGCTAGACGGATGTGTTATGTAACTGGATGAATACGCCAGGTCAGAAACGGGGAGGCCTTTGATGCTCAGTAACAGGAAAAGCTCACAGAAATTGTACCCACAGCAGCTAGATCTCTCTGAATACAAATTGAAAAGAAGGGAAGAAGAAGTAGTGGACAAAAGGCAAGAAAGGAAGGCGCTAAAGTTTGCCTTTTTGTCCCTGTATGAAATACTTAACCCTTTAACATGGCAATGTAAAAGGCTGAAAACAAATACAAGCCTTCTTTGAAAACTTAGTTATATAGTTCCTTTATAATAAAATGATTGAGCTTTCATTAACCCCTTAATGACAGATGATAAATATACTTGTCATAATCCACCTGATTACTATACTAATCATTTGGAAAGGGAATGCTATCAGCCCAGGCAGGTCATTACCAGGCGATCCCCATTACTTCCGCAATGCCTTTGTCAGTCTTAACCCCTGCTTGTCTCCTCTGGGACTTGGAAAGGCTGTGTAACCGAAATAAGGTTAATACAAATGTTTTAAGATAAAAAAGGTGATATAGAAGAAGAAGGACCAGACATAAAAATATGCATGCATGTTGGATATTGTATTCTATAGTAGTACTGTATGCACTACTATTCATGTATAGGTATAGGTCAAAAAAACAACACATATAAGCAAAGCATTGTAGGTAAAGATCAACGGAATAAGCAATGCAAATCAAGTATTTGCAGGTATTAATAAATAGCACATACAAACATAGCATTGCAATTATAGAGCAACTAAATTAAACTAAACATAATACCGTAATACCGTAATGATAACCTGGATTGTATATTTACTGTGTATTTATTTTTGTGTCACAATAATATCAAAGCAAAGAGATCAAAGCAAACTTCTGAACAGCCAATTAACATGAGATTAATTAAACATTAAAGTTCAATAAGGCAAAACTAGCTAATTAGCTAAAAATGTGTCCAGAGCACCTTGATACAACAGAAATTCCTACAAAAGGCAACCTTCATCATATGTAACTCGCCACTATTTTGCTTACATATGTGGGTAGGAATTACATATTTGTCAAATATATATTAAGCATATATATACTGTATATTAATATATAACAATATTTGGTGTGACCGCTCTTTGTCTTCAAAACAGCATCCTATCTTCTAGGTACACTTGCACACAGTTTTTTTAAGGAACTCAGCAGGTCGGTTGTTCCAAACATCTTGGAGAACTAACTACAGTTCTTCTGTGGATTGAAACAGCCACAGATGCTTTTCTCTCTTCATGTTATTTCCTTCAGACTAAAGATCATGATGTTGAGATCAGAGCTCTGTCGGGGGCCATACCATCACTTTCAGCACTCCTTGTTATTCTTTACGCTAAAGATAGTTCTTGATGACTTTGGCTGTATGTTTGGGATCATTGTCATGATTCAGAATAAATTTGGGGCCAATCTGATGCCTCTCGGTATTGCATGATGCATAAGTATCTGCCTGTAGTTCTCAGCATCAAGGGAGGCATTTGCTGCAATGCAGCCCAAAACTTTCAAGGAACTTGTACCATGCTTCATTATTGCCTGCAAATACACATTCGTGCACTGCTCAAGACCCCTTAGGCAAACAAAGCACCTTCAGCTACATCCAAATATTATACATTTTGACCCATCAGTACAGAGCACCTGCTGCCATTTTTCTGCACCCCAGTTGCTGCCAAAAGTTGAGTCCCTTGACCTTGTTTCCATGTCGAAGTTTTTGGCCGCAACTCTTCCATCAAGACTAAATGAAAACCTCAGAGTATGCTATCACCAGATTTAATACATAACTTTTAGATAGATTCCATAAATATATAATATTTAATTAATCACAGCAAATTAACAAAAAAATCCACAGCCAAATAAAGGTATAATGATAAATTTTTTGGGATGTTTGCCAGCAACTTGTTATAATGTATCCACATAAAGTAGCAGGAGGGCTTTCACTATTTGTGAAGTTTTTTGTCAGAATTCTGCCAGTCTTCATTGTTGAAACCATCTTTTACTTAGCATAGATAGATACATTGTTGCAAATTGTACAATAAAAAGCTTTTGATGTGGTTAATGTACATTATACTTTTGTGGCCAGTTGCAGGGAAACAACCCAGATAACAATTCTGGGTAAAGTAAAAAAACCCCACAGTAATAAAGGATTTTAAAAACTCTTGCATTGCTGATACTTGTTTCGATTGTGGATTATGAAATGTAGGCTGCCTTGCTAGACAGGAAGAATATTAGGCTAGGAATAGGTAGAGGAATGTTGAGCAGACAAAGGACTCATCTAGAAGTCAGTGAATAGTAGACAACAGGTATAGCCATTGTAAGCAACTGGTTAAAAGTCCCAAATACAACGATTCAAAAGCAGAGTCTTAGATAAAGGTGGGTCAGCAACAGGTTAACAAATGCTTAGGAAGAGCTGTAGCATAATCTAGAAAGGGAAGTCCAAGTAACAATAGACGGGTCAAACTGAATAAGCAGCTAAGAAAAGATATAGGAGCAAGGGAAAGAAGGAGAAGAGAACCAGGAACTGGTACAGACACTAGTCAGACTACAGCCAAGTTGGAGTGACTAGAACAAAAGACAACTGAGCACCTAACTGAGGGTGTCAGAGTCGTATATAGTATCCCAAAAGTCACTGGGAAAAATTGGGTGTGGGCCCTTCAAGAAGAATTTTTGATGGACACTCATGCACACATGTAACAGAGACTCACAGGATGCTTCCAGGGCCAGTCAGTCAGTAAGGTGTGGGACAAAGCCAGGATGATGGAGGATTCTCACCAGCTTCACAGTGGATCTTGAGGATCAACGGAGGACCTGGGAGTGTCGTGGAAAATGGTGGGCATGCTTTGAAGAGGTCAGTGCCGTATCTCACGCATATGGACTACATAAGCATCACAATTCCATTAATGCTGGCACATAATAAATCTGGCAATTAAATTGCTATTGTTGTTGATTGTCTATACCATTTGATTAAAATGTATAATTTTAACATATTTTTTAGGCCCCACTGAATGGCGTAAGTGTGTATGTTTCCATTTGCTTTTAGCTTTTCGTAGCGGTCGTTATCTAGATGATACCCGTGAGAGTTCGATTTTAGACATGTCAATGAACCACAAACCATGCATTTTCCGCCTTCAATAAAACTAATTAAGGTTTAGGTAGGGCATTGAATTGAGCCCCATATTTCCAAATGCATGCGTAATGCACTCAGCATCATCACAAAATGCAATGTGTGCAGGATATCCTGCCAAGGTGAGAGTGTTTCATTTTGGTCCATTCTCCATTCATGAATCAAGGTTGTTATGCATATCTGAATTCATTCATGCATTTACTCCATTTAAATTGGCTAGTTTGTACATGGCACTTTCTTCTCCACAAGATGGCCATATTTTGATAACAGGTGAACCTAAGCCAAGGATGTTTCTGACCAACTTGTACCTCAGTAGAGCCCCTCTCCCTCATGCATTATCCAGACAGTGACTGTTTGCAAGTGACCTTAATTCCTCCCTCTCAAATACACTTCATGACAGAAATTCATCTTTTTAGGAACCCCAGTTATAGGGTTGTATTCTACCCCCTGTCCCTCAGGCTAGTGGAGCCCTAGTAAATCATTGCCTGAGGCTAATTATGGAGGCAGTGCAGAGTCTATCTGTGGCAGAAGGAGCTGGCAGGCCAGCTGAAGTCTTCACTGCTAAGCACAGCTGATGCAAATATATTTCACTCTGACAGACAGCTCGCTGCTGAGTCGTTTAGATTATTTTGCTTCTTAAAGGAGAAATGTTTTTTTCATTGTGTTTTTAGTTTGTTATTATTCTGGTCCAGAAGGATGTGTAGCATATTGTCCGTACCTGGGCACCTGTTACCCAACTAAGGAACATGAAGACCACAATGAAGATGTAGCATTAGACAGCCAATGGAATGGCACTGTCTCTGATGAGAAAATAACCGAGAGCGATGAACCAAAGGATAATTTGGGACAGAGAGTGAGGGCAGGTAGTGTTTGATCAAAGTCAAAATACAAGCCACGAATCAGAGGTTATGCTCCAGGCCATATTAAAGGCCTGCAGGTGGCTTGCCAGGGTCATACCTGACACAGGACCTCAAATATTCAGGCAGGTTCTCTGTTCTGCCTGCCACTTCCTGCCTGTTGATGCATAGTATTGCAGTAAAATACCTGCTCTGCTATTTTGTTATCTGCACTGAGGGTGCTTCCACCTGGTGATCGCCTGCACCTAGTCCCTGTTTAGAAGACTATTTCAACCTGCTTATAGTCTGGATTCCTTGCTCAGTTATACTGTGCCTGTTGAGCTTGTGTTGTGGCCTATTATATGATATCTGACTTCTTGTCTGTGTACTTGACTACGAGTCTGGACCGTCTGACTATGCTTCTGGTTATCGTGCTGTAGGTTCTGGCTTCGTGCCTACTCACATGTGATTTGTGGCCTTGCAACTGGACTCCACTATTAGACTATCCCCCTGTCTGGGACCCTGGCAGTAGATGACAGCTAAAAGCAGAGTTTCTGGCTCATTGATCATGCACTGGAGTTCTGAATGCAAAGGCATAAATGGGCTACCATGTGTCTGTTTGGAGGAGCACAAAAATGTTGACACCTTCTGTGTATACCAGAAGTCGGCACTGATAGCATCAAAATGGACACTAATCAGAGCTGTGAATGAGTCTCTTAAGAATAGTCGTTGACAAATTGCCAGTAGCGTATGCTAAATGAAACTGCCTCACCTCTACTATGACAACAATTTAAAAGAGCTGCCATATGCAGCAAGGAGCCAGCTAAAAGCCTGACATAGGTATCGCAAAGTGAGAGAGAGCAGGCATGGTTGTGTGTAGGGGGAAGGTAATCAAGGGCAACAGAGAAAGCCCAGGGGGACAATTGTGTCTGAGATTATGTGACAATGATGAAGCAATTGCCTCCTGAAATCCATGGAAAATTGGCAACTTGTGCGGTGGTACAAAAGGAATTGCTTGGAAAAAAGGTATATAACCAAAAATATCCATTGCCAGATATCTCCATGGTTGGAAGGCTATGGGACCTAAACAATGACTGGTAATTGGTGACACATACCCACACTGAAGAATAACCTTAAAAAAATGTGAAGTGTGACTGGAGTCTTTGAGACATCTTTCTCTGTGACTCTTGGATAGGAGACTGGAGGAAAAACATCGATACGTTGATGAGGAATGATGGGTACATGGTTAACACTGGAGGAAATAACTTCTTGTTGTTTAACCAGGGCAACATTTTTTTGACCTCGGTTAACTCATAATGGACAAGAACAATTGGTCTTGGCAATATGTTGGCCGTTAAAGGCTCTTTTTCCCATTTGTCCCCCTGCAGATATGAAAAAATGTAAGCCCTCCTCATATCAAAACTTAGACAATGATATAGTTCATTAATAGTCTTGAGTCCTCAATCAACACTTGGCCTACGAATTTCATCTTTCTTAGCCACAAAAAAGAACCTAGCTCCATCATGAGATGTGGAGGTTCTGATGAAGCCAAAGGCCTGATTCTCTTGTATTTATGAATAAGGGCTTTATGAATAGCAAAGTTGCACCATCGTACATCAGAAACTAGTCAGAGTTGGCTCAACATATCTACTACTGTTTACTGAATGGGTTTCAGCTGCTGTTAAATGATAAGAAGGATCATGTCTGATATTTTTTTACTGTTTGGATGCAGGGGGGACGTTCACAGCCTCTGGCCTGCTTACAGTTGACACTTGGGCCCACAGTATTTACCCTGTTACTGTATCACATGACTTTTCTTCCCTGGACTCCGATTATTAGTTTGCATATCAGCTTTTTGTCTTGGAAGTTTTCTTCATATAAAGCATAAATCATACAATATCACAAACACAGTCAAACAAAACGCTAGATCAAACACTGGCCTTTTCCGGGGGTCATTTGCGCCTCTCATTTTTCATTGCGTGGAAAATGAACAACACTGGTGTTCAAAAGCTGCATATGTTTATTCCCGTCTCCTGCCAGTTTGCGTTGGTGTTCTCCCAGCTTTGTTTTTATTTGCTTCTACTTGAAAATAAAAATATTTCATGTTTTAAGATTGAAACTGTTTCTGTTTACTCATTGTGTAAAAACATTAGTGGAGGAGGGAAATATTCAACCTTATGATGGGTAAAAATTAGGCACTTTATGGTTTCAGCAGGATCCCAAATTTGATCTTTTTTATGGTTGAAATTGTGTAATTGTATCGTTTCCTATAATCGTTTCTTTTACAAAGCCAGTAACAAGCAAGGCATTTTGAATTTGTGGGCAGATGTATTTGTGTGTAAGTTGGCAGATATGGTTGACATGTCTCTAGGGCTGATTTGCTTAACAGTGACTTAACACGTGCCGTTCCACCAACCTTTGCCGAACTTAACACTTTTGTAGCAAAATGCATCTTTGGAAATATCATTCCTAGTGTTGTTAAAAGCCAAACTTTTTTTCCCCCCAGAGATCGGATGAAGTAAAATTTTGCCTCATTTAAATGTTTTGCCAGGAACACTTAATTTTTCATGTACTGCAAACACAAACACCGATTGGCTGCTACCACAGAAACGTAAAAAGCTTTTTCTGTGTCGTATTCATGAGAATAAAAAATAAAACAATATTTTCTACAGCACCTCTAATGTAACATTTTTTTAAAAAAATCCAATATTGGCAAACCCTTGCAATTTTTCGATTGTGTTATGTTAGTAAGAGCTCGGCGTAGAGTCAAGTATGTCTCAAAGCTCATACAGTACTGAGCAAGTCCCTACAACTGGCACTTAATAATTCTGCTGAATCGGTGTAACACTATATGGTGACATTTTCACAGGTATGCGTTACAGTGGAGTTGTCACCCTACAGAAGATTATGCCTGATCCTTACAGCTGTACAAAAATGTTATTCTTTAGCATTACTATAACAATGCCTTCTGTGAGAGCTGCCATTTTGTTGCTATATCACATTCTATATGAGTATAAATGGTTAAACCTTAAAAGAACTGTCAGATATCTAAATGTGTTGCTCTTGTTTTTTTCATCACAGAAACGTGTTAATCAAGCAACTTTCTATATACGACAGAGGATTTTAGATCTATTACTAGATTTAAGTTGAGGGTTGGTGAAAATCTCTCGCTTACTCCGTTACAGGGATGGCTCATTTCTTAAGAAATAATGAGTGAAGTCGAGGATTGGATGTTGTAGCGTGTATCTTAAAATACAACTATAAGCAGGCAAGTGGCACTTTTGTGGAACAGGTGTAGTGTCCCTGCCTGTATTCATTAATACTGTGGAAGAATAGTAAAGAAAAAGTACTGCATTTTTTCAAGGGTACATAAACCCCCCAAAAAGACAAATATGTGTTCTTGAAGTCATATGTAAAGGATGTCACTGGAATAGGTAAATTAGATTGAAATTGCTAATGATATTATATGTATACTGGGTTTTTTTGCCCATGAACACATAACTCAGAAAACAGATTAACACGCAAAGCACCATTTACAATGCCGTGGTTAAAAACACATTCACTTAAAGAACCATCAACCCACCCATGTATCCCTGGATAACCTTTTACGCCTGTCAATGACGTTCCACCTTTAGGCATTTTTAAACCTTTTTTTAACGATACCTTGACTTCTGTATGTTCTACCGGTGAATACGGTACAATCTTTTCTCTCTATAAGCATTTGGTAGAATAAAACTTGTGTACAAAACTGCTATATGTCTTTTTAAGCACTGAAAAAGTAATATTTTGAGATTCTTATGGTGTCAAATTAACATTTCATACAATTTACTAATCCAGACCATTTGGATAAAAATAATTATTAAAATATAATGAGAGAATTTTCTAAACCTCCTGAAAATGAAGACAAGATTTGAGTTTGTACTTTCATAGTAATTTGCCGTTAATTCAGTTTATGCAGTTTACTACTTCTGTGTTACTAATGTTTATCAGCATGTACTGTTTGCCGTACAATAATTGGATTATTAACGTAGATTACAGAACTCATTCAGACGTATTGAGTGCTTTTAAACCAATGTTTATTCAAAAATCTAATAGCACAATATAACTCATAAAACTAATTTGAAACATTTCCACGTTGCGGTGTAAATGGTTTAATATATCTAATACCAAATGTGTAATATAGAGCAATAAATTGAAACCCAAACAGTGTGTGTTGTAATGTCTGGACGGAGTTCGAGAACAGGCAGTTCAAGGAGGAAGAGAAAAAAAAGACTGGTTTCTTAAATTAGGTGAGAGTGAGTTGGGGTTTAGTCCTCTATACACATCTGGGGAGGGGGATCAAAGTGGGTCCAAGAGCTCCAAATGATGTCCTTTTTAGAAGCATGTTTGGTGTGGAGCTTAAGCTAAATTAAGTAGGGGAGATGTTTCTATACAGGCAGCAGTCAGATTGATATTTGTTAGGGTGAGCTGGAAAAAATGTATAGATGAGTGATTTTGGTTGGCCTCTTCCAGAAGTAAAGTGTTCAGTCTTCACAGAGAGACGTTCAGAACACCGTAATGGAGCAGTTTGTCTTATGCAGGTGGCCGATCCTGACATATCAACCCATTATATCGTGTGATCCCTGTATTGTGAGGGGTATGTGAAATCTGGTGAAAAAAGTGTTAGCCAGTGATCTGAAAGAAAGAAGTTGGCCCTGCCATGTGAGTCAAGAGACGTCTAATGGAAAATATGTTTTTGATGTAGGAAAAGTAGTGCATTAAGTTTGGCATGTTTGGATAGAGTCATGCAGTCTATGGGAAGCCAATTATTTCATATAGTAAATCTCAAGAGATTTTATGATATCAGGAATTGTAAGATCCACAGATACAGGAGGCGTTATTATTGGATATTTTTTTCTGGTAGTGTCTTGATGGAAATACATTTCAGTGTCTGGATATATTCATTTTTGGAATTCCTTGTCCTGTCTGTGGTATACCCATGAAGTACCATTAGTTGATGTATTTGATAGAGTCTTATAAGTATGTTTCCTGACATTAAAAAGAATACCTGTACTTGTGTATTCTAAAGGACTTCCATTACAGGCATCACAAAGCAGGGCTCCAATGCTATTTATATATACTTATATGAATGATTTTGAGTTTTGTGTTTGGGGGCTGGTCTGTGTAAAACAAACTGGGGTCTATTCAAAAATTCCAAATCATCACTATATTATTAAGTGAAGGGGGACCAATTACGGAAGTGAATCAGCAGAAAGAAGAGTGTGTCTTCTCACAAGTGTTGTCTTGACATGCTCAGGGAGGGCTTGGTTTTCAAATGACTCTGTGGCTATAATCCATTCACCTGTGTCAACACCTTTACTTACACCCTGAGTAGGGTTAGATTCACATTTTGTCTGATTCATGTATATGAAAGACACTGTTCTTTGTACAGACATACTGTATGCCTCAGGGTATGTATGTTTAAATGCTTTTTTGATCTGAAAAGTAATATTTAGAAACTAATCTAACAGATCCCATCTGAAAAAAATGTCTGTGTCTGTTGTGCGTGGCCTGTTCAGCTGTTTGCACCATGCATGTTCCCTGTACATACCACAGTATGTGCTGCTTCAAACAGCTGTTGAACAATTATTCAGTTAAAGGGATGAATATTTGCAAATATCACAGCTTGTGATTATGATGCTGAGATGTGTAGTTTACATACATTTTGAGAAATCTGTTAAAAAAAAAATTTCTGTGAATATCATGTAAAAGTTAAAGACATGACTGAATGATGTGTACTAGGAAATATTATTATTAAAGGGACACTCCACTATCATTGGCAGTGTACTGAGCAAAGGATGGGCATTCATGTAGTCCTTAAGTGATTTAATATGCATTCTTGAAACCTAAAAAAAACACTTACCTTTAGTAGAAGCTGCAGCTCCACAGGTCCTCCTCTGTGGTCCGATGCATCGCTCCACTGATTGGCTTCTTGAAGCAGCTAAGCCGTGGCAGAAAAGAACTTTCTTTCGAATTGATGGGCATGCTTTCCATGCATGTGCACAGGAGTTTCATTAGACCCTTGCCCAGAGAGTTTGCTGAGCTATCACGTGTTAGGAGATGTGTTCAACCCAACAAAACTCCTGCACTGCAAATATCTAGGGAGTGCAAAAAAGGGGCAAATGCATATGAGGGATTCTGCAGAACCCCCTTTTCCATTTGGGGATCACACATAATGGGGACCACTCGTCTATCATATTCATTAAAGTGTGTATGATGGCTGGAGTGTCCCTTTAAGTTGCAGGTTGTTGATTGGTTCAGGCAGCCTTTGTAAGGTGAGTAGAAAGGAGACTTCAGGACAAAAACTTATCAGAGAATTCTGGCTCTGTCGCAGGTTGCCGCTTATCTCATCTAACATGATGTTAAGTTTTAAGCTAAATATCTCAAAACAATTACAGCACAATCTCTAGCTAGTTTAGGTTAATTAATTTAATTATAATAAAAGCTATGGCGGCAGCGTTTTTCCTTTTAAAGCAGTCTGTTTTGATGTTTAATATAATTGTAAACTATGGTTGTAAAACAAGAGCTCACATTGCGTGAGTGGACTCTACCTTTATCACAAAGCTAACGAAAGTAGACGCAAACTTGTGTAAAACGTTAATATTAAACAAGCAGACCTCAATATCAATTGAATATTTAAGTTAAATGAAACCTCAGATGCAACAAAACACGTCAGGCTATTATTGAACATTTTGTGCTGCTGTATAATTTTATGGAAGATTAAATAAATACTTCACCATATCCTGATCCCTGGTTGTATGACTGCACGTCCTCCAGAGTGCCTTTTCAGTAGCCTATATAGCCTTTTATTTGTTTACCAATGTGAACTTGTGTCACATGCACAGTAGAAATAATTTAGAAAGCGCTATGAGCACTCCTTATGTCACCTCTTTTGAATTGGATCTTGTATGGCACTGTTGCCCTCTGTGGTACTTGTCAAAGGACTAGTAATAGATAAGCAATACGTGTTGTAGGTGGGTGGAAAAAGTTCAAGGAGCACCTAAGCAAGGTGAGAAAAAAAGTTGAGTGTGAGATCACTGTTTGGTTTGCAGTCTATATAAATACTAGCATATGTCATTGCCTCTTTCCCCATTTCTCATCTCCTTTCTCTCTTTCTATACCTTCTTTCTCCCCCCTCTCTCTCCTTCTAACTCTCTATTGTTCTCTTTCTTCCTCCCCCAATGCTTTTTTCCTTCTTTCTGCCTCCACTTTCTTCTCTCTCTCTCTCTCTCTCTCCTGCTTTCTCCCTCCATTGTTTCTATCTCTCCCTCAGTCTTTCTCTCATCGTCTCCTTCCCACTCATCCCCACTTTTCCCTAAACATTACAACACGAACACCATGTTCACCTCTCATGGGACCTGAAACTCAGAGCAGGACAGGGATGCACTATGATAAAGAAAGAGTTACAAAAAGCTTTATATATGTCCCCTTATGACTCAAAAACTGTCACTTCTCAAGCTGGGGTAGCTTTTTTGTTATTAGACTGTTTGGAAGGTATAAGGGTATCACAAAGCTCCACATGTTTGAAGCTAACATATGATGAAACTAGGTAGACAGGGACTATATTTAGAAATGAGCAATCACATTTTCATAAATTGGTATCAGGCCTTAAAAACAACAGAGTTTCTCGTCAGAATCATTTTGAGATGTTGGGAGTCTTTTGCAGAATCTCCTGGGAAACTTGTAGTCCTTGGCTGGACCATGGAGGAAGCAGGTCTTACTTAAAAACGGGCATCTAAGAGAAACATCAACCAACAAAGGTCTTGTTTGGCTGTATAGCTTTGATAAACACACATAGGTGTGCATTTATTTGCATTAGTAGTGATTATTGAATGTATCACTGCTGTTTTCTCACTTTGATCGTCATAGACTATGACACCTGGCAGTGTAATATCAAATGCAAAAAAAAATTTTTATTAGCCATGGGTTTAGGGAATCCTCCCTTAGCATCCTTCCCTGCTTTAATCTGAAGGGTGGGGGGATATTTCTTATCTTCACACTGCAAAATTACACAGCCAGTCTCTGCTGGCTGTTAAGAAGATTAGGTGGGAAAGCTGGATTTAAACTTGCATTTATAGTCTTGATGAAAATAACTCACCAATTCAACACCATGTCTGCATTCATACGTCACTGTACCTGCCACACATCTATATTGTTCAGAGGATAACCTACGACTGGAATTACTGGTTACTCATGAATCGAATAAACATCCGCAGTACATCCGCAGTACATATATCATATTGTATAAGTCAGCTGGCAGCACATTCTGAGTGCGGTACTTAACTCACTTTATTTTTTCCGTTTTGATATTCTTGTAAGTGGGGTACGCTTTCGAGAGATGCAGACCCCTTTCCTATCTAAATCTATTTTGGCTGGTACTAAGGCAAAAGCATGATGGACTTGATTGTACCGCCATGTATACTTATACCATGCTGGAGAAATTTAAAAGGCCGCTTATTTGGATACCAGGTGGGGAGGCAGCCATAGAATTCAATAAAAGTTATCCCAACACCCACCAGCAGTTCATTTCTGGACATTGGCCCCATATGGAAGTATTGCTTAACACGAGAACGTACATATCCTTTTTCTGTGATGTACCACATGAGCTTGGCATGGAGGTAAGTTAACAAAATGTCTTATCAGGCTTTACTACCTACTTTAGGTTCACTTAACTCCTGCAGCGTCCTTTACATGAACGTTATCACTAGATATGTGCTGTGTACTATGGAAAGCAGGCATAATCAGCTCATTATTATGCATTATTATGGATGCAGTTGTGAATTATCTGCTCCATACATAATTCCCAGGCTAATGAGCTGCCAGAGGCACCTCGCACTGCTTGTAGTAAGCTCTTGTGAATGGCGCTGACTTATATTTATCTAAACCCCCACATCAGAAATGTGGTAGCGTGAATATACTGTAGCTGGTTGGAGCATGTGTGGAGCAGATACTTACAAGTCTAGATGATGGCTTGTAAAATTTTCCGTCTGACTCCTAAGTTCTTCATAGGTTTACCCAACCTTGCGTGCGCCTCTTTGTTCATACCTCTATATGTAGGTGTAACTTGTATCACGCTGCATTGCTTATCCATCTCTGTTACTAAAATGTTTAAATATGTAAGAAATGTAAGTGTTTTTACACTGAATTGTCTCAATTGTAATGCCAAATTAGTAGAAAGAAATAGTGATTCATCAATATCTGTAGGGGAGGTAGAGTGCACTAGTTATCTTCTTTTTTGTTATTATATTTCTTTAGAATAAATATTAGCAGTGTAAATAAGGTTTTATTAGTTAAAATAGTTCCTATCACCATATGTAGGCACATTCCAGTCCATACCTGGCATATTAAAATGACCCTGCCATAGGCGCACTTTGGCCCTAGGAGGGCCTGATACTTAAGTCATTGTTACGCAATGAAGGAATACGCTTTTAAAGGCAAACTGTACTCCATAAATGCCACATTTAAGTTTAAAACGGTTCCATCCAGTCGATCAAATCAATGCATGTGCTATTTCATTTATAGTCAATTCATATATTGTGGGTTATGTTCAGTGCTGTCCTCATGATCAGGTACACATTGTTGGGAGAAACTGAAACACATTCTGGCCACGCACACATTAATTGCAATGCATTTTGAAATTATGTGATAAATAACAAACTTTGTACCGTAAAGCATAAAGGCAGGATACATTTTTATCTGCCTGCATAGCGTATTATACTACATACAGAGGGACATGGAAGTGGCACGCACAATGATGTTTGCAAATCCAGCATTCAGACTAGCACGTTAATGCCTATAAAATATTCACTTAAAAGGCAGCTATATGCATGTTGAACGCACACGCATGTGCGCTACCCCTTTAAGCTTGTGGCCTGAGGTGACCGTGTGGTTCTAGAAATCCCTCTCTTCCGCTCATTAATCTCTGCTGAGTAAATATCTTTCTCTATCTTGTCTGATGGCATCTGAGGATCATCTCCAAGCAAAGTCCGTCTCTCTAAATTACCTTTCTAGCTGCTTAATTGGACTCCCTTTCGCTCACGTGATCAACCCTTTAAATAAATGTACAGCAACCCCCCACACTATTTGTTATATGCCCTTAACATGCCATTTTATATATCTTTTTTTTTCTTTTATGGTAGGCAGAATTGGAGGGCTTATGATCTTGAGTCGTATGCTTCCAGGAGCAGCTCTTTTACTGGAACGGGACCAAAACCAGCCTTGATCATAACACCGCTTAGCAAATATGGGCCCTCGCTTTCTTGCATTCCTCCTTGCCTGCTGCAGCCGGCTGTGCTTCTAACCTGCAGCCTTTTGGATCAGCGAGCTGGCATTACATAACAGTAGTTACTGTCTTTCATGTGGCGCTCTCAGAAAAGACAGGGAAGGGCAGGCTTGAAGGAGGAGGAGAATTTATTAAAGGCACATTAGCTGCGTAATAGTGCCAGCCTTTAGGAATCGCCAGACTCTTTTTCTGCCTATTAGAAAGCGTTCAGTTCTGTTTGACCCACAGCTTTTTTAGTCAGGATAGTCTTATGTCCACCAGCAGACATTTTGGAATGTGTATTGGCTTTTTCTGCTGAGGAGTCTTCTTCCTCAAGGGTTGCACCTACTATCCCCAGTGAGCTCACCAGCTCAGTATCTGGTCTTGCCTCAGCGGCGATTCTTTGAAATATACTTATTTATGTGGTTAGTTTCTAGCTTATCCTTTCGCCACTAATAATGTAATTATTGATGTTATGAAACGTATTGGACTTTTATTAAATACTCTAAAGATTGTTGCTTGTTTTTTGTCAACACTGATAGCTTCAGACTACTGTCATCATGTAGTGGGGCATGATAAGTACAGGTTGAGTTGAGATTTGTTATCTGGATTTAACCTATCTTCCCACTGCTAGCTCCAGGTACTTTCCTGGCATCATGAGGGTAACTTGTGTTCCTGCAGGTTCTGCAAAGGCGTTTGTGAGCAGTTTCTTTGCCCTTTCATTAGCTGAGTATGCCCGCAGGAGCTTGCTCTGTGTTTTGGTTAAAACTCTTTATTAGCAGTGTCCTTCAACTTAACTCATAAGAAACACACGCAGAAATAAAGCATTGGATTTCTAAAAGGTCAGAAAAATGTCTCAACTGGACGACACACACATTTTTCACTGCTGTCAGATTTCATATAAGTTTCCTTTGCCGGAGCTATAAATGTGAACGCATTCTTCTATTGTTCTTGGGTTTTCATTTATCTATGCCCACAAAGGTCTCCATTAAAAACTCCCAGACTCCAACTCCTAAAAACAGTATGGGCTTGATATTTCTGTTGTCATGCAAAATGAATTTGCTGTCTTTAACTGGTAATTAATAGCTCTTGGCTTTGTGGTCTCGTACACAGGCTATGGGTCCCTGCAGTTTGTCAAGAGGCAGTTTATCTATGTCAGGACAATGCTGGGATTGGACTAAATGTCCTTCAGATATCCTGGTGGGATGAAAAAAAATGTCTGCCAATATTTCTTCCATCAACTAGGAAGAGCGTAACAACGAGTTAAGCTGGGTTTAGTATAGCTGTTTGATCCTTTAGCATTGCCAGGTCACTTTGTGCTCTACATTATGTGTCTTCAAGATTGCGGGACCGACCTTTAAACATATCACTATCATGGTAGTTTTTACCGGTTTGTCACACTTTAAAGGTACAGTTCACTGAAAAAATGGCAGACTAGGTAGGCCAAGTGGCTGTCCAATCCTATATGCCTGTGTGTGCTTTTCACAATAAATGACTTTATGGTATTATTATTGTAATTATTGGCTCCCAGGCCCATTACATAAACATTTGTTCTTTGGTCTTGGACTGTAACTCTGCAAACACTGGGAGTAACTTACCTGTGCTCTTACAGCTTGAGTGCAATGGGGTATAATTTAAAGCATCTAAAATTGTCTCTGGCAAGCTGGCAAGTTGACTAAGTTGCCCTGCATAGTGAAAAATATGATCATGGAATTTACTTACATGGTTGGGATAAATGGCTTCACTGTGAATACTAGCCTTTATTCCCATTTGATGTATAAGATTGGCCAGGTAACTATTCTCTTAAATTGGACCTCCTGCATATATGACAAAAGATTACTTTGGTCACTAAAAGTGTCCCTATACTGGGTTATTTTGGTCATATATGGTAATTATCTTATATCCCATAAAATGTTCCATTAAAACCCTGTGCATTCTCGGCTTTGCTTTACACTTGGCTTCCTGAAAATATCTCCTCGCTCGAAAAGCCAGCAGATTAAAAATAGATTGAGCGCCAGTTTGGTACAAACCACCTCAAGGGATGCAGAGCACAGACCTTGCAGACACTGCCTGATGCCATTTAACTCTTTCACTGGGAGGTAGAACTGACAACTAGACAAAGTCACGATGTCCTCAGCCGAAGAGGAAAGCATTTATGTGTGTGTTATCAGTTATGTTTGGTGCCAGCTCCCGATTGTGATATCATGTGGCCATCTAAACATGGTGTTGACAGTACTTCATGAGAATGGACACACTGTAGAAAGACATTAATGATTATGAAGAACTCAAAAGCTTTTAAATAAACATTTTACTTTACTGAATCCTAGGTGAACGACAAGTGGAAGTATAAGTTAATGACATTGGTTATATAAAAATATGTAAAAAATACTTTCTTCAGGTTTTATCCAGTCTTAATTGAATTGAGTTATTGGAAAGCCACATTCTGGTTTAACTCAATTTTTAGATTAACACAGGTTGATGTGTTTTTTGCGTGTAATCATGCCAAAAGTTGCATGATGTTTAATCATTTGATTTGATCTGATCTGAGTGCGTCATTTTTCTGAGTGTCCCTTTATGTACAAAATATCTTAATATTGCACAAATTACAAGATTTGAGCAGTTGGTTGTTGATCACTCTGACCACTCCTATGCTCCAGCCAGGCAAATGGGAGCATTCAAAGTTGCTAATCTTTTGTCAGATTTCAGAATTAAATAATTGTCAAATTGTGTTACATAGTAAAACCACCAGTAACAGGAGACATAAAAGATATAGCCGGAGCAAGGCAGCCTCCACGCTCCCTAGAATTCAATCACACCCTCCACTACAACACCAAAAAAATCCCCACAAAAACCCCCAAAATACTTGCCATACTGACTCTGCAGATTAGGTGGAGACTGTTAGAGTCTTCCCTCCTTTTCACTCTAATGTGACTCCACGTGAGATGCCCTCATGCCTCAAGCACATGGCAGGGGAGGAACACAATATTTGTGATCGGCAAGTGACCCCAAAGAGACGTGCAAGTCGTGATCAGGGTCGGCTTTAGGTGCTCTGTGCGGTCCAACCTCGTGGTGCACCCTCCCCAGTCATCATCCCCAGAGTCCGTTTACTTATGTAGTTCAGGCATAGATTAAACAAACACATGGGAACACAGCATTGCAGGTATAGAGCAACTAATAACACACAAATTCAGCCTTGCAGGAATGAGACATACAAATCCTGTATTTGCAATGTTAATAAATAACACATGAAACATAGAATTGCAGGTGCAGAGCAACTAAATAACACACAAATCCTGCCTTTCAGGTATAGATCAACTAAAAATCAAGAAGCAAACTCTGCATTGAAGGTATAGATCAAATAAATAATGCAGCCATAGACCACAAGTCACACAGCCCAAGCTCAGAATTCTTACTAGTAATGAATGTATCACAGAGCTATAAAAGCCTCAGTAATGTGTGTCTATAAAAATCAGAACTAGTGTTTATAAATTAAACAAAATACATTTTTATTTTTATATATATTTATTCTAAATGCCCAACTCATAGATAGCTATCATAGGTCACAAGCTCACAAAAAAATATTGCTAAATGCCAACCCCACTATCCAAGCCTCTAACCATAGAATTTCAAGACAAACAAGAACCATTCGGCTCATCTAGTATGCTAATTTTGCCCGATGTAAATACTCAGACCTTAATCAGTTCTTGATCTCGTCTTAGTTTCTGGATAGTTTTATGCCTGTTACTTCACCATATTATCCTTTAACATTCTGATGGGAGGCTGTTCCACTTATCTAGCATTCCCTCTTTAAAGTAGAATTTCCTTACATTGCATCTAAACCTAATCCCAGAAGCAAGCGGGTCCCTTTGACCATTTGAAATGTTGGGAAGTATGTGAAAAATCTAGTTATTGCTTTCCTTGAGGGCAGGATTTGGACTTTATACGAATGCCCTGTTACTTTATATAGTAATTTTCATGTATTCTATCATGCCTAAAAACTTTGAGAACTCATGGGGCTTCATTTAACACTATAACTCTTCCAAATACTCCACATACTCTGTCTGTACTACTCTCTCTAGCTCCTCTCCCCATAACTATTCCTGTTACTCCATGTAACCTGCATATGAATCCTGGAGAATACTCAGTCTGAGTGGTCGTGCTTCACATTTTGCCTCAAGTTAGAAATTCTACTGAAACATCAGCATTTAAATGAGATAAATATCAACAGCGGGATGGTCTGGTGACAACGCATCTTCACATCTTGTGTATTTCTGCATGAAGACCAGGTCTCTTGTTGTGCTTACAACCCTCACTGATTTCCTTGACAGATAACGTGAAGAATTGTCACAAGATATTAACTTGCTTTTTTAAACATGTGTCCTCCGGCTGATCATATATGCAAATCTATCCAGCAGATCAGATTTTGCACTATTTTTATGAATATGTACAAGAGCGACGGCGAAAGATGATAATATATTTAGACAATGGCTTTCTGTATGTCTAGAGACTATTTTAACTCTTTTGTTGTCATGGCTGTAATGTACGCTCATCTGACAGTTTAGTTCTGTCAAAGACTGTAAATGTCTCTGTCAAAGTTAAACACCTCAACAATACTCACCTAAGTAATATGTAAAATGCGTGTTCCTTCACACAAAGACTAGAGGCGATCCAAGACCTAACATCTAAAAAAGAGACATAGAGTTAGGCATGAAGTAGATTAATGAATGGGTCATCATCAGGAACTGCTTAATGTGCTGCAAGTACCTGCTGCATGGCCAGAGTTGAATGGGGTTCAAATATCCCTTATTGCAGTGGTTCTCAACCTTCCTAGTGCCGCGACCCTTTAATACAGTTCCTCGTGTTGTGGTGACCCCCAACAATAAAACTATGTAATTATATATTGTGAAATATGTGTTTTCCGATGGTCTTGGGTGACCCCTGTTAAAGGGTCGTTCGACCCCCAAAGGGGTCGCGACCCACAGGTTGAGAACTGCTGCCTTATTGGAGCACTGCTTTGAAGGTGAAGAACCTTAAGTTCAAGCAGTGCCACTGAGTGTTATTGGCTAGTTGTACCTTTAAGACATCTCTTGGAATATTTAAACAATCACCTGTATAATTTGTCAAATTTTCTTAAAAAATTGTAGAATAACGTTATAAGTTTAAAATACACCGCAGAGCTGCTAATTTAGCTGAACTACCTCAAATCTGCAATTAAAATAAAACTTTTATTATCAATGCAATAAAATCTTTATATACTCACTATATATCCTTTATGATTTGGGATTAAGATTCTGTTTTATTCATAATAGACATTACAATTCCATTATACTTGTTAAAATACTATGTAGAATACTGTACTAGGGAGAAATAAAAATTTCAGTACATATACCTCCCCTGCTTTGTAGTGACAAAGTAGAGGATCAGTCAGCCTGGGCTTTGTGTGGATGACTTACACAGTGCAGATGTTTTACACCTTAGCTTCCTCCCCAATGTGCCGCTCATAATGCCATTCGATCTTGGGCCATCCCGGGAGGCATTTGGCAAAGATGATATATTATCTCTTAACATGGCCTCTTGTAAAGATTTACAACAGCGTGCAGGACTAGCTTAGCTGGCAACCGACTTCCCCTATTTAGCTTGACTTACAATGAGTCTCCACTAGGAGGAGTCTACAAATGTTAGCTCATGTGTACCATAATGGCCAAAAAACTGGTCCATAGAAGACTCCCTTGTATAATGGCAGTCCACAGCCAAAATGTGCACCATATTGTCTCTGTACAGGGGAACCAACAACCCCAGCCATACATTTCAGCCACCCCGAGCCTCTTCAGTATGTTATCATTATCAAATATGCATAAAGTAATAGTAATTATTTTAGTGTTTTTCACAAGAGGAAAAAAATCAGATTCTTCCAACTACATTTTCTAATAAGGGACTTTAAAATGTCAATTTCTTCTTACGCAAATACTTGGTAAGTTGGGTTTGCTTTTTATTTGATGACAGATATTTTCAGTATCCGTGCCACTAAGAATACGACAGATCTTCTTACGAATGGAGTAGTAAAGCTTCTCGCTATTGAAAGAAATATTGTGTGTCGTGTCTGCGTAGGACATTGGCAGTGGACACACGTGTAAGCAGTTTGCATAAGCATCTTCCAGAACCGGTTTTGCACTTCGTACTAGCCAAAGAATATACTTTGTATTTATTGTGAAACAAATGCTGATAGCTGCTCTTAATTAAAGAAGCAATGTTTAATGGCTAAGTGCTTTCCAGTTGCTGAAACTGCAGTGTGTGTGTTGGTTAGAAACGCATTATAGTCTTTTCAAGAGATGAATTATAAATGAAAGAGCGGATTGTGAAAAAAATATTCTGGCTGTCAGCTTGTCAAAGCAAAGCATCCTCTGAACGGCAAGCTCTCCTCCTTTCAGGATACTGATTCACACAGTCTCTCTCTCTTCTTATCCTGCGTGTTCTATTCATGTCTGGCATCATCATTTCACACAGATGTAAAAAAAAATAAAAAATCCAGAAATTAAAAAATAAAACGCAATCCTTTGTCCCTGAGACATACGGCGATACAGAGGACGGAGGCTGATTTCTACTAAAATGTGCTCTGCAGGACACCTTCAATTCCATTGCGGAAGATTAATTGAAAGTTAGTCGATTTATGTCATGTGACCAAGAAACCCACCTTGGTTTGATCCATGTGTAGAATGGGATCCCAGCCCTTTTTGATGGGTATTGATGGAAGTTATGCACTATAATTACCTGTGGGTTTAGTACATATCCAAGAAGGGTACATCTCCGAAACATATCACAGCTGACACTACAGTAATTGCTGCCTGATAAAGGTCTTTGTGTAATTGTGACTGTATTGGGGAGAAAATACATCTCTACCTTATCCAGCTGAGAACAGACATACTAATATGGGGTGAAGGGAGCTGAGATGGACAATAATTGTTTGGATGTTAAAAATGTAACTAAGGAGTCCCAATGGCAGAAATCCATCTGCTCCTGGCCTCCATAGTGTTTGTCTTATTATTCCTTTGGTATTTATTGTTCCTTTGAATGGTGCGATATAGACCAATATTGTTATGAGTATTCTTTTTTGCTGTTATAACACAAATTAATTGGTTAACATGATTCTAAATCATTGTCAGACAGGGAAATGCATATAGCTGATAATAAAACCTATCTATAGACCTGCCTTCAGCTTTTTCCCCTTTTCCCGAATTTTGAAAGAAAAAGCATTAAGTATAAGTAGGGTGATCTATGCCCCAGTCTTCATGTTTTAACTCATCACTCAAACAAACTGTTTAAGGAGGAGAGGTAGGGTTCAATACATGCTAACAAGGTTGTGCTAGGACGTGAGTGGGGAGAAGCTGCATGGGTGGTTAACGTTTAGGGTACAGGGCTCGGTATTGCAGAATCTAGATCTAGAGATGTGTTACCCACAAGTCACAAGTGAGCATTTTTTATATACTATATATAATATCTATATATTAGTATTTCATGTGCTCGTAAAATAAACCCAGCAGGCTCACGTATAAGTCTATAGTCTCCCTAATCTTACAAGCATGTATCTCCTTCTAATAAACAGGTTTAGTATGAAAGAGTTCATTGTGTCTCTCCTGGGGATTCAGTGCAGGTCAGAAGGATAGGCACCGGAAAACGAAGCCGATAGCTTTGTTTAATTGTAAAACACGGAGTCAGACCTGAAATTTCCTATTGCTGTTTTGCGCTTAATAAGTACCCGTGGCTAGCAGGTTTTTGTAACATGTATATTGATTCAATTAAAATCTTATGTAAGAGTCACGTTAAACAGTGTTGGCTGAGCCAGCCATTGATGTCACGCGGTCTTTCAGTATTCTTAATGGCCAATAAATGTACCTGGGGAGCATGACTGTAAGCAAGAAACTACCGACAATCTTTACGTTGACTTTATGAGCTATTTAAGCTTATTTATATACTTGAGTAGATAATTTAGAATAAAGCAAATTGTTAGAAATTAATTTGTATGCACGCTTACTGCAGCTTAAACCTAGTCAGGATTTTTCACATTCATAGATGCATTCTGAGCTTCTAGAAAAAAGAAACCCAAGAAGAAATGGGGTCCCATTGAGGGACTGTCAATGCCAAAATGGTCCAAAAGAGGTGAAGGGATCTCAATGCAACTCTAAAATCCTTTGACTTAGATAAAATCAAAATAAAACCACATACCGTATTTATATTGTACCCAGAACCTTTTTTCTGCACCTTCTACAAAACCTCAATAGGTATCCTAACTTCCATTGTAAACATGTTTTTATCATCCCATATCATGGTGGATGGAATAATGTGTATGTAGAATAGGCCCTGTAACATGTCCCATGTATTGGGGCTGTGTAGTTCAGCGTAGAAGAATAACCTACCCTCATCTGAATATTTTAAGAATATGAATGAACGTTTGCCCACCTGTAATTCCGAGATCGTGAAGATGCCTTTTACCAATGGCATGTGGAAATAACACTAACATGTTTAGGGGTCTTTCCCATCTTATTCTAAAGTATGCTAACAAATATTTGCAGCATACTGATGACAGACAGTGTTCTATCCCAGTTGAGCCACACAAAAAATGTTTATTTGCGCAGTAATGCTATCTGAGTGCATTTTCTACCTTCCTAATGTATTTTTAATCCTTGTGCTCAGCTGACCCCAGTCTTTCACACTCTTATCAGCTCCCTAGCTTCCCTTAAAACACTATATCACCTTAAGCAATCACCTTGTAATCTTCGAACCTCTTTGTCATATGCTTCTATTTCATCTCAACACCCTTATACCATGTATCTCAACTGTATCGACTTAAAACTGTTCTCCCTCAGTGCTCTCAATCCCTGGGACTCCGTTCCTTAAAGCTGGATTTAGTACTGGACTTATTATAACTTGAAAACTCAGATCCTACTTCTTGGGAGACATTTGAATGCCATACAACATGCGCAGCAGCATCTCCTGGTTCACCCAGTGGCAAAAGCTTTTCCTCTTGCTCATCTGGTTATCCAGACATCTCTGTACAGCTACTTATTTTTATTTATATATATATATATATAACCAGTATTGCATGCATTACGTATATTATTCTGCTTCTTTTGTAATTTGTTTGTATTTAGTTTTTTGTGCAATAGAAAAAACATAAATGTAAACTCATGCCTAGCATGTTAACCGACAGTAACACAGCTCTACCAAAGCCTAACTAATGGCTCGTTCTGATAATTCGAGGAGAGGCGATGATTTACTGAAAAGACTCATTTTCAGTACCTTAAACACAATACATTTATAGAGTAGCTTTTATGTAACAATGGTGACCTCCTGTGGTCATCACATGGCTAAGGGATATAGGGAATTGTTCAGAGGACCGTGAAATGTCTTTATGCAGCACCACATCAAGAAACAAACAGAGGTACTGTGCGTCATCACCACTGGGTTTCTACAAGGCTTATGTCACATCTTACTTACAAGCGCCACATTAAATGAGGCTGATAGAACGTCTCTGCTGTTTTATGCATACGGTTTGTGCCAAAGCAGATATGTTCGTATTCCTTCTTTTGGTCCTGTTTCTACAGATCAGTGTAGCTGTTATAGCACAGCTTATTTCGTAATATAGGACATGATTTTTTAACACTTATAGGGTTACCCCCGCGCTTTGTCGACTGTCGCATATTTCAAACCAATACTTAATTCATACTGCTTGCTGACCCATCCCAAAAACATCTGCGCACCAGCTGTAACAAAGCTTGGTGCGTAAAAATAATTTTTGCCCTGATGCAACTAGAAAATATTTAATGTCATCTGTTACCCTGGCACAGTGGTGGTACAGCCATTCTTCCAAAGGTCAGAGTTATTATGGTATTCCATTCCTCGGCCTTATTACTTGTCTAACTACATGTATATTAGCTACCTTCTAACATAACAAGGGCTTTACAGTCATCGAAGAATGAGGTTGAGACCTGTGTGGTAGTGCGGCAATCGAGTGCTAACCTCCCTTAACACAATTCGTCCAATAATCCAGTAGAGCGTTCTCTTTGGCCTCAGGGCGTCTTGTTTATTTGCTTGGAGCAGATTATTGTTACAGAAACAGATCCTGTTCTAGACGAAAAAATCCTTCATGAGTGGATGCTTTCTTTAAAAATCTTTTTAAACTTAATAATTTCATTATTATTACATTCTGTGAAGGTGCTCCAGAGAACAGGCACAAGCAAATGTTGCTTGTTTCCAAGAAAAAGGAAACACTTGGGAAGGAGCAATATATGTTTGGCAAAAGCCCAGAATACTAATATGGGAGGTTGTTAATATAGTAAAGCGGGGAATAAAGCCTGCACGATCTATGGCATCAAGTGTTTTTTTGTGTACTCATACAATGGGTTACATGTGTTTAAATTTGGCCATTTTTTCCTGATGTAGGATTCAGTTCTTAATTAGTCCATGATCCTGTCTTATATTCAAGATAACTTTATGTCTACATACATGTTTTGTTTCCCTTACTGTATTAGTCTCTTTTATTATTTTTTTACATTTAAAACATGTTGTTTACCATATATTTTTAAAGCAGAAATGCTATTTTCATTATTCTAAATAAGCTAAAGAACTATATTAGGTGTCATAAAAGATTGCACTTAAAAACATTAGGAAAATGTTCTTTCCCGTTAAGAGAACCGTGTACAGACCCATATGGGTAGATATCATGTGGTCTCATGAAAAAACTGTTAACTGGGGAAAAAAGGTGGCTGGTCCTTGTATATGAATGCAAGACACATTCAGTGCCCTTCCCAGCCAGCTGGTGGGCTCTGGGTCTCAGTACTCTGTGGGGTCATATAATACTATAGCAGCTCACACCTTGTGTGACTAGGGCTGAATCACAATTGTCTATGACAGTCATTCATTAATGCAATCCTCAGCACAAAAAAAAATACAATATGCACCACAGTAAGATTCCTTAACATGACAATCACCATCCATCATTTTGCAAAAAAAACCAAACTCACAAATATAACCTGTCTACACATGTAGGAGAACGATCGCAATGGGTTATGATTGTCAGGAGGGACTTGGTGCCCTCACAGCAACTTGACTCTGTGTAGGAAAATCTAAAAAAGATAGTGTGTGTGGACAGCTGATGCCCTTTAAATACAAGTTTATTATGCCAATAAACAACATGTGAATTTAAAAGTGTTTGAGAGCTAGATAATCACAAGGGCATGATAGTATGTCCTAATGTCTTTGCACATCCCTGGATATCAGGCTGTCATAATAAGTCTCCACTGTCAGCAGGAAACAAAATCACTTGAATCGCCGGTTACATTTAAATGAAGCTGAATACCAGAACTTCCATTTGGGCATTCTCTACTGGCAGTGTCAGTGCTTACACTGTCCGAAACAACAAACTAAGTGAATGATTTCCCAGAGGCTTTATCCACACTCTGTTGGGACCTCTGATGACCCCGCTACCTTTCAGGCCAATAACTGGTACTGCAATCAGCTTGCCGGTCACTCTATAATCAGCTGCAGTGGGTATCAAAGTGAAAAGAGGGTGAATCAAAGGTTTTCTCCCTTCAAAAATGAGAAAAAATAATTTTTACAAAAACTGTAAAAAAATTAAGCACCATTGAGTTCCCGGAAGATGGATTTTTAGGTGCATTCTTTGAGACCTACAGTAGAAATATGTCTTCAATGAGTGACATAGATCAATCTACCTGCACCTATAGCTGAAGATTGACTTTGAGAACTCATGCCATACACAGGCAGCTAGAAGCAACTAACCTGACTTCTATTTACCTGCCACATACAGTAGTGATTAAAAATAATTTAATATACCACCTTTTTCATGAGGTTTGAGTTAGCCCCTGGAAGATGGTTATTATATTCTGACATTTTTATATGCCTCAAAATATGGAAAACTGTAATCCCATTATTAGAAGGTGCATTGGGTATAATTATCTCTCTCCTCCAAGGTGCCCGCCAGAAAATCCTCACGTTTAACTAGTTGCTCACAGCGTCATTTTTCCAGTGCCAAAATCCCCTTAGGGCAAGCTTAAAATAGAAGTGTCCCATGCTATCATGTAACACTTGTACTGTACAACAGCTCTCCAATTGTAGCTGGGTCTTAATGCTCTAGAAATGTGACGAATGTTATGGAATAGAACCAAAATAATTCAAAAATCTTGTGGGTAACCCCCCCCCATCATTATAGTTTAAACTGAGAGCTTATGAAATGGAAAGCAAATCTATACAATCTTTTTATTGTAGTCTTCACTATCAGGTATAGATAGCAAAACAAAATTGTATGGATATTTTAATTTTTGTATGTGTACTTTTACCATATAATGACCATGTTCTAGTGTACTGTCATACTGTATGAAATTATTTCATTGTCATTTTTACCAAACCACATTTACCAACCTTACAAGCATGGCTGTTTGTAAGCCAGATTGTTGGCATCAACTAGGACTAGTGTTGTCAGAAATCCCTAACAGTGTTCTCAATGTAATCATATTCATATTTTATTTTTTTTTCACCCATTGTCTACAGTCCCGGCAGAGGCTGTATATCCATAGTGCAGGTTATGTAGGCACTGTAGACAGTGAGTATGTATTCAGAAGTGTGGGCCATAAAGTCACCACAGACATCTGCTATATGTTCTGTATTGTGACCCATGTAGGCACTGGAGACAGAGGCAATATGGTCTATATTGTGGACCATGTAGGCAATGAGAACAGAAGCAGCATTGTCCCCTTTATGAAGTCTTCCTCAGTGCTTACATGCAGTCCCAGTTCCAAATTCCCTGACTGAATCGATATAGCAGAGACAGGTTTAAAGCAAAACACCAGCCTTTCTGGCTTTCATGAGTGAATGGATCAAAATAAACAGAGACTAGCATGATTCAAATATCCAGTTTAGTGATCCAATTATAATGACAACATGACAAAATCAAAATACCACACCATAGGTCATAGGTAGTGCTTGTAATCTACAGAGAACGCGTGATTTGTTTGTCAAGATGTAGCCATAGGCAAAAGCTTAGAACCAGTTGGGGTGCTTTATATAAAAAAAACACAAATTGGAAATCCTGAAACCATTAAAATAAACCTCTCAAACTCACTGTTATCAACAAGGGGAAACATAAAATATATTTTATATTACATTTCATAAAGAAAACAAAACAGAATAAAGAAAACCACACAATGAAAAGTGGTACATTTAAATCACTGCAAATGTTAATATGAATACACAGACTAAAATATTTCATTACATATACAGTTTACCCAAGGTGTATAAATAATCAAATTGGAATGCCAAAAGAAGTTTCAATGTGTTGGCAAGAGAAAGTATTAAATAAAGTACTCAAAACAAAAAATTCAGCACATACCCAGTGTATTAAAAAAACACCACTATGTCAAAGTGCCCCAAATTTGGCAACGTTTATGAAATTTCAAATTTTAAATACATTTTAAATAAAGTACTGCCTAAGTCTATGGTTGTATCATCACCCATTAAAGTCACTTCTAAAAAGTCTATGGTTGTTTGAGTCTAAAACTCAAACAACCAGATCGGGTGCTGCAGCGTGTGGCTGAACGCTGCATGAGTATAAAAACTAATATGCAGCTACACAGACACTACACCTCATCTTGGCCAAAAGGCCAAGAAGCGATATTCATCAGAGGCCGCACCTATGTAATTTGGAAGCCACTGGCCTTACCACTGCTTAGCCACTGCTTACAGAGGGTATATATCCTTTACATTCATATACATATATTCAAGTAACATTTCATTTTGCACTCTTTTAAATGTTGCTACATGTAAATGTTAAGCTTTTATCATTTACCAGAGAGCATTACCGATTATATTTTTTCCTAAATTGGCACTTTTTAGATTGTGGGTACCTGTCTGCTCAGGCAGGGGATACTGCTTGCTTATTAAACCAGAATATATTACAGTCAAGGCGGTTGGAGTTTGATAAAAGCAGACTTATTTTCATGTTTCATTGAGGCATTTAACACTGCCGCTTGCTGTGAACTACCCTATAAAAATCACTACCCACTGGCTGAGAATGTATTCATGTTAGGGTACGGTGTGATTGGAAGGGGCCGCTTCCTATGCAAGGAGCATTAGAAAGATTTGGAATACATGATATAATAGGATAGGATTAAGTTACGTAGCGCACTAAGTATAGTAGTAAGGGGATAGTTTCGCGAGAAATGAGTAAAGGTGGAGTTTATTCATGCAGAGCAAAGAAACCTTCTTTATAGGAGGATAAAGGTGCTCACAGGTGTTAAGTTTAATATATTTTTATGCAGACACTCAACGGTGTCTAAATGTTCAGCTGAAACTTCACAAAACAAAATTACAAAAATTCAATAGTACATAATAGAAAATTATCTAATAAGTGTTTGCTTCTACTCCTAGGCTGCATGGTATACACAGAATAATTGCTGAAGGTTCAATTCCTCTGAAATGTATGCAAATCATGTAACAATTGTTTAGTACCTTTAATGTAGCCTGGTAAATTAAGGGGAAATCTACCCACTGAGAGAGATTATTTCACAATTAACCAGTACCTGGCCCAGAATGGTCATCTGGCACAACTTCCAAAAGTCCAGTTATCCAGTTGCCAATAGGACCTTATTCTTCGCGATACTACAGGTGCTACAGTGTGTGTCTGCACACTGCACGAGTGTAAAAAATAGAGAAGATGGGCAGCACTTGCATAGTTTTACCATTTTACCATTTTTTTAAAAGAATAGATTGCATTCCAAACAGTAAGTGCTGTCAATAGTCGTAAAAAAAACAATTTGCATTGTAACTGCATGTCTGAAAACTGGAAGAGACTGTGACTCCTAAACAACACATTTTAGTTAAAATTCCTTATTTATGAAAATCTTGGCCTAGAATGTTTCAGGCAGGACCAACCTAGAAATAAACTTGTCTGGGTGCCATGCCAGAAAGTTGGTAGTCTGCCACTTAAAATTTCCATTTGTTGGAAGCAGTTCAATTTAAAAAGTTAGGGGTTAGTTCAGTTGAGCAGTGATACTTGTTCTGGCACAAAGCCCAGATATCTGATTATTTCAACGGAAAAAAAACATAAACATAATATTTTACCCCTTTATCTGCTGGTACATTTTAATTATTAAGATAAATTAAATCAAGGCAATACATAAACTACAATGAGCTCTATAATGAATTATGCTTTACGTTATAATTTCATAAACTTTGAGCTATTACTAGTGTAACATTTTTTACACCAATGGAAGTTATTTTTTAAACACATTTTGGTCATGGCAAAACTAAATCAATGGGAATTTATTCATATTTTAAAGGTACAATATAAGTTAGGTTCTCGTTTTTTTCTATTTGAACAGCTGTAGTAATCATATCTGGTCTGATTGACACAAAGACACATATTTTAGTCACTTTACATTTATTTGGGTTCTTGATGTATGGATTGTCTTCGACAAGCCTTTAAGCCAGTGAAGGTACGATGAACACAAATGCCTTCTTGGGGTGGTAATAACTTAGTTGGAAATGCTCATCAGAAGACCAGAATTGAAACCAGCTATGTAGTTTTATGTAAATGGCTGGGTTCTGAATCAACTATGAAGAAAATACGAAGGACAATTGCGTCACCTTTAGTAGAAGCTCAGTTTCTACCTTTGCCTAAAGTGAATCTAAAAGTCAAAAAAAGGCAACAAATGCAGCAATGTTGATTTATTCCTGTCTGCAGCCACTTTCATCAACCTTTTTTAAACCCCAAAGTTTATGCCAAGGTACCTTTGAACATCTAGGGGTTAGAGAATGGTGCCAACTCAAGGTAAGTGAACAATCAGAATAGCCTAATGAGCAGTTTTAACATTTTGTACACATAACGCATTTAGCCCAAAATATTTTATATTATACACAATAAAATTGTTTAACTGAGCTTATTATCAGGGTCAGTGATCACAACCTATTAAAATCAGAAATCACAAATGAGTTGGATGTCAGCAACGTTTACTAGTGAATGAATTCTTGAATGAATTCTTGTGTTCATAAGTTCTATCTGTCCCGTTCAGGAAGGTGACTTCTTTGCGCCATTCTGTATTGTGTTAACTTATTTGCACATTCATCTAACAGCTTTTACACTCTTCAACGCATGTGTGCAACTATATGTTGGCGTTAGATATTCACCTGGCAGGCAGTTGTCATTCTAACTCTGAAACATTTTTCAAGATGCATAAGAAAATGACACATCAGTGTAATGAAGGTCATAACTGGGTGGAGAAAGAGTTGAATGAACTATATAGAGCATAGAGAGGGAAAAAATAAAACATATATAGAGACTTACAGTGTGTGTATGTCAGAGAGAAACATAAGAGCCCTTATGGATTAGGATATGGAAGTGCTGCCGCCAGCCCGTTCTCATTAGCAAGTTCAGTTTCTTGCACTTGGCTCTCATTTCTGGCAGTTTTGCTGTTTCACAAAATAAGGCATATGCAGGAAATGAACAGCCTGGTTTCCCAGACACTGCAAGTATCAAATCAAACAGAGCAATCTGTCTTAGTAGCAATGAAACCAGGGAATAGGGACTGAACTCCTATCTAACCCTTTTGCTGCCAGGAGGTGTATGCCACCATCTCTTACAAAGCGAGGCGGCTTAATATAATGCATTGTAATTCATGTGGCACCAAAAGTTTCCACCTTCTATTATATTAGAAGATGCAGACTGTAGCACATTTACCTAAACATATAGTAACTGACATGCCAAGATACTAATTGTTTGCCACACAGTAGATAGCATGCCATGTATAACCCAGTATTATGTATATTGGAATGGTTTGATGAGGCAGGGCCAACAGAGCCAAGATCTGCCTTATTGTGTGTTCCTGAGTATGTGTGCCTTTTAGAAACCCTGTACGTGAAATGTATTGTTTGCAAGGAGGTTGCTTGGCATCTTCATTATACAGAGGTTCCTGTGAAGGTCGGTATCTGAGTCAGATATTTCAGGTAGATTACCTGTGACAAAGTAGCTCCTGGGTGAAAAAGTAAACAATTTTGTGGGGAAATACTAATGGAGCCCAATTTCTTTTGCACAGTATTGACCATATGCACACTTATATTGCACCTGTTGTAACTTGCCATCCTGTATACTGTGTACATTTTGAAAGTATTTAGAAGAATGCAATAAACAGAGTTTTTTAATGGCTAGCTGATGGGTGTTTGGCAGGCATAATTTTACTTGTGTTGCACTGATGCTAATAAGAAGGATCTGTTTAATTGAGAAATGTTTGTGAAAAAAAGTGATCTGCAGCTACCATGCTTTTTCAAGACACTCCATGAAACAATTTGTTGAGGTCCTTCACCATGTTCATTGTACAGTTTACTAATACATGATGTTCCCTGCACTATGAATGACATCAATTTATATCTAAGCCATAAAACACTACAAGGTAGACATTTGATTAAAGAGACGAGCTAACCTGGGTTAAAATATTCTAGAACCTTATTGCCACATACAGTGTTTTTAGTTACTGGGATGTTTATCAGGCTTTGTGAACTATTGATAGCCATTTCTGTAGCTGAATAGGGGATCAAATACACTGAATAAAACTATATTTGAGAAAGCACCAAACTTTTTCTCTTACTTAGATACTGACAGCATGATTACACAACTTCTTGGTGATGTCACAAGTACCTTCAATATCTGCATGCATCATCCCTCCAAATTACTTGTTGGAGCAGTAGATGTGTTGGTTTAGTCTTGGACAGGGTGGTAAAAGATGACTTTTACATGAATTCTAATATCATGTTGGTAGTAAATTAACTAATTTGAAACTTTGCAAATAAGTAAAAAGTACAAATATGAATAAGTATGCATTCTCCATTGCACAATACATCGGAGCTTGTCTGACGTTCCCATCACACACATTTAAGATGAATCGAGTTTACCTTAATAGTTCGGGAGGTTCAGGTACAAATAGCTATTTGTTAGGTAAATATATCGTTTTCTTCCAGAATTACCGAAGATGCCAGATAAACTTATTGGATAAAGTGCTTTTATTTCCTGTGTGTGTTCCTCTTTTTCAGTGAACATATTTGTAAGTAAGACCTCTAAATAAGCCAACTACTCTTACCAAGTCCCTAGTGTGTTATAGCCAAAGAACACTTGCTAATTAATTGTGTGTGGCTGTTAAGAAAAAATGTGTTCCTGAACACTGGGGAGGAACCTAATTATAAAACTATTTTACAAACACATAACAAGCTTTGATACTCTGAGCGCTCATTTATTACACTTTGTATTCTATGGATGCACATTTGACCTATAAATCATTGTTTTCTAGTGACTTTGATTTAGGCAGTAAAACAATGGAAATAAAAAAACAACAACATAACTAAATCATGAGTTTGCTATGAATTAAAAAGGACCAGCTTCAGGAAGCTTCTCTTGCATGTAGGTTTGATTTACCCTGCATAATGCATAGTCAATGTGTGGGATTTCTCAAGTCGTCCTATTTCATGGTTGTGCAAAGCAGTATTTATTAATTTCATCTGATGTCACTTGCAGACTAATGGTTTAGCAGATAATTCCTTGTGTTCCATATGTATGTAGACTGACTAATTGCAAGCAGCTATAATGATTCACTGTAATTTGGATAAGAGCACTTTTGGAGGGTATAGTTACCAATGGACATTTGTGAACTGGAACATTTAGAATAGAAGCCTTCTGAAATAGATTAGACACCATTATTTTGATCATACAACGTAAAATATATAAAATATGGTGAAAAATTAAAAGAGAGACTTTTATTTGAAAAATAATGTACTCATCTACCAAAGCTAACGTAAAACCTGTTAAATAGATTCTACTATTTGTCCTGAGTTTAGAAATACTTTCTTTTTTTTTTGCTAGTTAAAGGGCAATATGTAAAAGTAGCATATTGCTATATTACAAGGGGTATAAAATGCCCCCTTACAATCTACATGTTTTTTAAATTGTATTTTAGTATTTTGGAGGCAAGAACATTTTTTTTAAATGTATATTTCTAGTGGGAGTGGCATGTGTTGTTTGGGCACATATTTTTAATTTTGTATTGTTTACATTTTCTTGGAGCTGGATGGCCCCTTTATTATATCATAGTGGGCCTTTATCATTTTTATATTTTATTTATTCTTGAACTATTTTTACATTTTTTATATTACTTTGATATTTTTGGATTTCTATATGTTTTAATGTTTTCTACATTTTGACAGGGCTCCAATGCCCTGCATTGCTGATTGCAGGTCACAGGAGGGTCTGGACAGACTTTCTAGGAACCTTTTTACTCTCATTGGTTTCATGTTTGATCGCTCTGTAAGCTCTTTCCAGCAGCAAAACACTTTCATTATGGTGAATGTGATTGCTCCAGGCACGTCAATTGTCATCACGCCTGGCAACTGTTAAGGGGTTTATATATTTATCTGCTACATTTAGATTGGAATTAAAGGCACAGTTTGTTGTCACTGACATCACCTCTATAGAACAATTCATAAGTACCCTGTGAGTAATTTAATATGTATTCTTCTAAAACGAAACACAAAATAAAAATAAAGCCTGAAATCAATGTGCTTCCTACACTTGCACACAAATATCTTCCTAAGCCAGCACTAGAGCTGAAAAAAGGTAAGTACCGTATTGGCTCGATAATAGGCCGCACCCGATTATAGGCCGCACACTAAAAGTTAGGTGCTTTTTAAAGATTTTTTTTTAATAGATATGCTGCCACTCTGCCCCCCCGAGACATGCTGCCACTCTGCCCTCCCCCGAGATGTGCTGCCACTCTGTCCCCCCAAGATATGCTTCTACTCTGCCCCTGAGATATGCTGCCACTGTGTCCCCCCCCAAGATATGCTTTCCACTCTGCCCCCGAGATATGCTGCCACTCTGCCCCCAAGATGTGCCCCCCCAGACTTACCAGAGCAGACTACCAGGTGTCTTGCGGGGCCAGCGGAGGACATCTACGCAATATGGGTATACGCGTATACAACTTCCGGTGCCGTCACTCAGCGGAAGTCCCCAGCCGGCCCCGCAAGACACCCGGGAGTCTTCTCTGGTAAGTCTAGGACGGAGGCACATCTCGGGGGCAGAGTTAAAACGCATCGTATAGACGTTCACCGGCACGTCTGCGCAATGTGCTTTAACAATCTCCCATGCCGGCACACTCCCTGTGGGTAGTGCTGGCAGGGGAGGCTGTATGAGCCGACCAGAGAGTAGGATGCAGGTCCCCCGCAGCGCTGCGGGGGATCTGTATCCTAAGCCTGCTGCCTGCCCGGCGACCGGAACTGTATTCCTGCGCTAAAAACTTAAAGTGGGGGAAAAGTGCGGCCTATATTCGGGCAAATACGGTATATCACATGCAGGATGATGTATTCAGCAGAACAGATGTCCTGCGCAGCATTTAGCGGGGGATCGAGAAAGAGACAAATACATATGCAAGGATTTTGCAGAATCCCCTCGTGCATTCGCAAAAAAAGAAAGGGACCATGTAGTTATCATATGCTTTAAAGTGCATACAATGGCTGGAGTGTGCCTTTAAGTGTACACATCTTGGAAACTAATTGATATTCAAGTAAGATTATACGTGATAGATCAAAGGCATATTCTCTCAGATGAATATGCTAAATTCATATCGCCATAGTTTAGTTAATAGGAACATGGGATTGACCTATTACTTTTCTGTTCCCTTAAGTGACAATGTATGAGAATGAGAGTTCACAGAATGAAACACACTCTCGTGTTATGTGTGTCTCCAGATGTCTGCTTCCATATCGTTATACCTCTGTTTGGTTAGATTGGGGCATTTGATTTAACCATTTCAGGGACACAGTTGAGAAAGGTACAGATCATAGCAGGGTGTTCTCACTCACAATTTAATTTCAGTTGGGGATTTATTATGTGTTTAGAGTCACTATTGCATTGCATTCTGGGAAGTGAGACACTGTTTGAGACTGAAGTCATGTATTATGAAGGGTGTTTTTCCCCTTCTCTCCCTCTCCTTTGAGATTTGTGGAAGATCAGACCAACTTCTCCCCCACCATTAGAGGCAAATAGCAATTTTTGGTCTTTGATGTATTTCACGGCAGAACCATCACTCCAGGGATTACACTGAACCTTTGAGTGAAAGGTTAATACGTTTCATTTCCAAGTTTTACATGCACAGCCGTATAATTTAAAATGAAGAGGAGCTGGGGGGCCATTAAACAAGTCCTTGTTTTTTTATGGGAAAAATGGGATGAAAGAAACCACTTTTTGGCGGAAATGCCTGAGTAGTAGAACATTTTGTTTCTGTGGCCTTGTGTGAGAATCCTAGAAAGTCGTTTTCAATGTTATCTACTTTTAAAGCTGGCTCTTTATTTGGAAGTTGCTCCAGGTAATATATAATATACCGGTACTCTTAGAAATGCACAGCACATGAGTGATGCACAGATCATGAATTATTATTATTTATTGTTTTCTATAGCGCCATCATATTCTGTAGCGCTGTACAACGGGTAGACAGGACATAACAAGTAGTATGTAACATAACAAATTGACTAACAGAGAGAACAGGTGAGGAGGGCCCTGCTCAAACGAGCTTACAGTCTAGTGTAGCAGATACTTTATTATATAGGTCATGAGATAAGTGCTATGTCCAAAGGAACCAAGTTACCCTAAGGATGCACTGTCCTATATGGAAACATAAACCTAGAGCTTTCCTCAAATACAAGTTAAAAAAGTAAAGGACAAGCCCTACCATATTAGCACACAAGGCAGCTTCCCAGGGCACTGAGCTGTAAGGGTCACTGTCATGAGGTTCTTTTCTGTTTTAGCAAGCGTGTACGGGAAATATTGCACCTCTCTATTAATAAATCCCTGCATAAATGTTATTTTGCAATCCTAGTTATGTTAGATGTATTAGTTACATAGAAAGCTATCAACAGGTCATGAAGTCACATTAAAGGTCTTGGTAAAGCCCTCTAAACCCCATTACCTAAAGCAAAGGCGTTCCTCTTTGGCCATTTGAAATGTTGGAAGGTATTCATTATGGGTCCTCTCCTTTAATCAAGTTTCAATGGACCTCTTTCTACTAATGTCTCTAATAGGAAGTTATCCACCAGGGCCGGTGATACTGCATTTCAGCTTCCCTGGGTTTATCAACTTATGTCATGTTAAGCAATTAAGATAAGTAATATACGTATAAGAAGCTCCTTAACGAAATATATATATAATGGCTACATTCAATGAAGCTAACACACTAAGATCATACTCGGGAAAAAAATCAAGCCCTAGGGCACAAATTATTATTAGTTATTGTTTTTATATAGCACCATCGTATTCTCCAGCACCATGCAACGGGTAAAGGACATAATAAGTAGAATATAACAATTTGACTTACAGAAACAAGAGGTAAGAAGCGGCTCTGCTCAAACACGCATACAAATTCAAAAAACTGTTGCTAAACACTCAGATGCTTGAGAAGTTTAGTGAGAGATCTCATGACAACCCAGCGTACTCTGTTTCTCAATTAAACCATTGTAACACTAATACGTTTAAAGGAACTCATCTAATTGATGTTAGCCAGGATAACCCAAACCTGAACTGCATATGAAGACAAAAATGTGTGTTAGCAGGCAACAGTGAAGCATGGTGGAGGTTCCATTCAAGTTTAAGGATGCTTTTCTCAACCTGGAGTTGGGGATTTGATCAGAAATAATGGTCTCCTAAACACTGAGAAGTATAGGCAGAAACTTATCCATCATTTTATTCTGCAGCATGACAACAACCCCAAAAATAATAAATATCTTCGGCATAAAGAAGAACAAGGAGTCCTAAAAGTGATGGTATGGCCTTCACATAACCCTGAACCCTCATAAATGACTTTTATAGTAAGAAGTCTATTTTAACTTTGTAAGATAATGGATTTGCTTTAAAAATGATAGAATGATTGGCAAGAAGCAGGCCACTCACTCATCAATTGATCAAAAAAGGAGTAACTGGAGTCAAAGATTTAGATATAGCTAAAAAAATGAATATGAGCTGTGTCTACAGCACAGGATAATTCACTAGCCCAGAAAATAAAATCTGCTTGGAGAACGAAAAGGAACCCATTGACCTAATAGTATCTAAGCTTCTACAGTAGATTCAAACAGAGCAGAGAGGATGACCGAGCAGCTCTTATCAGCTGTCACATTTCGTGTTTTCATGACACTTGAAATGAAGTGTGTCTAATTCATCTCCTGCCATCATTACTGTCTGTTAATTCAATTTACATCTGCTAATAACATATTAACTGCTTTATTAGGTTTCTTGCTACTTAATTAACCTGCAACAGCTGATTTTCTATTAAACACTTCTTGGAAGCTTAGGGTCTGATTTAGAGTTTAAATGATGGTATTGGGATATCATTGCTGTTACTAAGAATTCAGATGCACATCAAAAACATAAAGGATACTAAATATTGATATGATATGATCCCAGCGGGAAATACCTACTATTAGTGCTTAAGTTAGAGCATTAAAAATGTCTACATGAAATTCCCATTATAAAAAGGCTCAGTTGAAGGTTCCAGAAGCCAAACATTTAGCAATAAAATGAATTAGCGTCTGTAATAGTGGGTTTTGGTGTATGTGCGTATGTAATCTTTTGATGTTTTGGCAGTAGAATGTAGCCATCTTTACTTTCTTTAGGATTACAACTCACTTGCTATCATTTTTGGTTGGAAGTTAACTGCTTGTGAACACGTTAACACTTCTAGAGTCATTTCGTTCCCTGACATAAGGGAGCAAATATCAAAACGCTGTGGTTGGTGAATACTCTAATGCCTCTAATTTGAAAACCTCCTGTGTATGAAGAGTCTCTGAACCCTAGAGGAATTTGCGTTTAAGGTAATCCTGGGACAAAAGGTACCATATGTACATTTATCACAATATATCCAAATATATTAAGAAAAAAAATATTTATTTAGATTTTAAGGTTCTTTTTCACTGAAGTACACATTAAGCAGTTGGTTTACCGACATCCTTGGACTGTTTTGCGAGCTCTGTGCAACTCTCGCAAATATTGTCATAAAGCGTCTAGCGTAAATCAGAATTTCTCAGTATCAGTATTCCATGTATTTAAAGTCCAGGGTATTATTTGCCTAAACAGCAACTTCTTAAAGAGTTTTAAATTGTCAATCTTACATGCCTTTACCGCAATTTTTTTGGTTTGGTATGTTCTGTGGCTGTTATGCTATCCAGGGTCCTGAACTCACCTGCTGCTGCTGCTGCAGAAGTTCCCTGTCTTCCTTAATAAAACTAGGTATGTAGTCCTATGTCACTCTTTATCGGTCTTTGGCTTAGTCATAGGTTCAGGATAGCTTTATGCCCATCCCACGTATTTTCATTTTCCTCACCGTATTAGCTTCTACCACTTCAGCCGGGAGGCTGTTCCACTTTTCTAGGACCCACTCAGGAAAGAAAAACTTCCTTACATTACATCTAAACCTCTGACCCTCTAGTTCTAGCGTATAGCCTCTTATTCTACCATTAGAACAAGCTTAGTTTTATATTTGCTCTTATTTCCTTCATTCTACATCTGCTTATAGTTCCTAATTACTTACAAATGTAATGCAATGTTCTGCCTTTAGCAATAATTCCACTTTCCTGGACTTCATTTAAATATGTCCAGGCCATAAAAGACTCCCATACATCTTTCCTATTTTAGAAAAACCAGCCTTACTGGTTACTTTATTAAGCCATACGGAATGATGATCACTGGAGCCCAAACATTCTCCCGCAGTGACACCTCAAATCAATAATCTAAATATTAATTACAGCACAGCAAGCAGTGTTGAAACTTTGACTATCTATTCGCTGACATAACTGGTGCAATGACCTTACCTGATGAAACTTTGTGTGCGTTGTGATGTAAAGGTCATGTCATATGACATAATCCCTATTAAATTCATGAAGTATCAGGCCGTGTAAACAGTGGTGTATATACCTAAACCAGGGCAGTGCCCCAGCCGTGCTATCTTCATCCTCTGTCCTCATGGCAGAGCACTGAAATATGTCGTCATGTCCAGTAGTTCCATGTTTTAAAGCTGCATAGGGCATATTAATGCATTCTATGGAGGCTGTGCTGACTCGCCACAGTCGTCCAGTGTCAATGGGCTGGTTGGGGAGAACAGAGGTTGCACTGATGATTTCCCAAGCCCCCCAGTTTTGGGGTAGGTAGACTGCCACCCTCGGCCTAGTCGGCCAAGGCCACAGCATATTGCTGGATGTAAACTCTTGGTGGAAGCACAGTTTTAGTGGAAACTGTAATTTTTCACCAATTGTAATATTTTCCTACCTCTACTCAAAAGTAGTGACCTAACTAGGTTCTCACTGGAGATTTAATTCCATCCAGGCGCTAAGTTCAGCAGCCAATACATTCTATAGACTACATACACACTATATTTTTACAGTTTTATTGTGTGTAGAAGGGTCGCGCATCACAGGACAGGATCTGCCACACAAGTTGCAATGAAGGTACATCCAGCACTGGCCCATATGTTTAGTTATAGAGTACTGATCCACTGATTCCTTCTTCTGGATCACCAGTGATGTTGACCCTATGTTTTTCTTCAACCTAAATTTTTATGCAATCACGGCAATCATTGCCCCAAATTAATAGGGAATGCTGAGGCCCATTGTTTCTTCTTTTATTTCAAATGGTTACGCAGCGGGTGGGACTGACACGTTCCAACTCACAATTCCATCTCACAGGTTCATGAATTTCCTGCTTTTTCGACTTGCAGATGAATGTATAGGAAGTGAAAGGTTTTTTAAACTCCATATGTGAGTTGGCTTTAGGAAATTTGTGAGTTGGATACTTGTCCAACTTGTGGGAGTTTCGTACAAACTTGTATTTTTAGCAAACTTGCAGTTAAGAGAATAGAAGCAAGTGTTTTTCTAAATAAGCTGGTAGCTGTTAGTAGCCTTTAATGGAAAAACCTTAGTTACACTCCTACTGACTTTGTTGTTTTTGTGTTATTTGATCTCTGGATTCTACAAAAAGAGAACCAATGGCTAGAAAGTTCAGGTATCTAAAAATAAATCCCCCCACACACATAATATAATGTTAATGTGGCTTCTAACCAGTTCCATTTTGAGCCCTGCTGTGATTTGGAGTTTACACCCCCCCCCAGCTTATGCTCTTAAACAGTCCTATTGTCCAAATATTTGCTGAGAGGTCAGAATAGAACAGTGGAAATATGACAGCCAAGAACAATACTTAATAAATAGGAAGCAGATGTTCTTATGCGAGATCAAGGGACACAACTATCTAGAAATAAACTGGATGTCTGCATCATTAAGAAGACGCACCATATTACAACTATAACAGCAACCGAGAGAATCTCATAACTTATCTGTAAAGGTCATTTATGCCCACATGCATAGAAAATACTACTTGTAATCAGTTTGTTCCTTCAGGGGGGCAGAACAGCATCTCTTCTATGCATATGAATGACTGGATAGCCTGTCACAGAATTTACTTGAATAGACAACACTGTAAAAGAGAAGCAACTGGTGGCATACAAATTAATTAATTCTATATGACCTTATTTAAACTTCGCTAGTGGCGTGGAGGTGCGGGTCTATCCTAAAGTGGTAGTGACTTGTTATGTGGCTGGTCTTTCAAGAGCGGTTTGTTAATAGCAATATATTTACTCGGGACTAGTCAACTCATGGGAAGGCTGAGGTCTCCTGGATGCCATATGGGGAGATGCACAACTTTCAAAGCCCAGGGTCACAAGCTCAAACCACGTAGTTCCTGAGATAAATCTCATGGTGCTCATGTGGAAAAGCTCATGATCTATCCATCATAAAGGTGCACGTTCAGACCTTTAGTTCTGGACAGTAAGTGACCATGCGGTTTATGTTTCCTCATGCAATCCTGTTCAAGGTCATAATGGCCAAAACAGACAGATTATTATTATTTGACTTATATATAAAATATCATATTCTGCAATAGAATGGTAAAAATAGGACATAGCAAGCCGTATATATCGAATAAACTTTTAGATTTTCAAGAAAGGCTCAAATAAATGTGCAAATGTTTGAGATGGACCCACCACACAAATATATCTCGCTGTTATGATGCCTACGCTAACCTGCTTATATTTGAAAAATACTGAAATATTTTCCCTGTACTCTGGAAGTGGTATATATTTGATACTTATCCGTTTTCCTCCAGTTACCTTTCCTCTTCGTATCCATAAGAGGGAGCTGTTGTACTAAAATGTACTTAAATCCATCAGTTTAAAGTAACATCAGGAAGGGTTAGGCAGCATTGTCACACTGATTACTACAAAAAGACAACTAAGTTAAAATGCAAAGCGAGTAACATGTCAGAGCTCAGGTTTCAGGTTTGCAGTAGGAGTTATTTACCTTGACTTTTTAAGAGAAGAAAATACACATGGCTTTATGTTTAACATATTCTTAGTGATTTTGACTACGGAGAGAACTTCTTCATAAGTATTAGGTACAGATCACACTCTAAAAAGATCTGAGTATATCATGTTGTTTCAACAAGGTTTTCCTGATCGCATATTGGCTTATCCTATAGAGGAAAATAAGATGAGATGACGTTTCATGTCACCTACTATTAGGTCTATCGCATCCTGTTTTTTCCAGGACACACTTACATTTTACATGCTACAGACCCATATATATATTATAATTATATATAATATATATATATATTATATATCAGAGGCGTCCAACATGCGGTCTGACCATCAAGCTGCAACCCACATGAGATCCACAGTAGTAACTGACCTCCAACCGGAACTGTCTCCTTTCCCTCAGTTTCTTCGCTTGCCTCTGTTTTTCTGAAGTGGTCCACTGCAGAAGAAAATCTGGACACTGCTGATATAGATGTAGGTGTATTCCCTTCTGTGAGATTATGGAAAGAGGCTAGGGCCTAGGCAGTAAGAAAACACTATGCTTTGCTACAAGTAAAGATATAATGATAACTAGTATTTATACATGGTGACTTTCTCCAAGTGGGACTCAAAGCGCTTTTTAGCGCACACTCTTGGAATTAACCAGATCAGCAGCTGAATATTACATGTTATTGTTACCAATTGATGGTACTCATTTATCGACTTTGGAAGGATGACGGGCTGAGTTGACCCTGCTGGGATATGTTGGCTTTAATATTTCATTAAGAATGGAGAATAACAAGAATGACTATTCACCTTATTACATTATTACAGTAATTACAGTATACATTTATGTAGAATCCAAGACTATGAATTGCATCAAAACAGTTTGTTAATAAAACTGGTACATCCTCTACAATCTATGTAATTAGGTATATTGTAAGGATCATTGGTCCTTAAATCTCCATCAGCTCCATCAGATGTGGAAAAGTAGCAGCATACTAACTTTTAGATTGGTCATTTGAGTAGAGTTCTTACACTTTGTCTTTAAGACTGTGCAAATTGTTAGTCTAGATTGTCCCTGCTAGACCCTTATACATATTAATTCAATTACAGGACGTTTTGTTTGGCTGTCAAACTTTTGCTTCTGGGATTTTAATCTGTAATTTTTTAGATAAAAATTTGAGAAATGAGGCATTGACATACGGGCTTTATCCCTCTCTGGCAGAGGAACTAGCTTCACTCTGTCCAAAGTGAAGAAGATTAATATTGTTTCTAGTTGATAGCTGCTTCGCACTGGATTGTGAGCTCTTCAGGGAAGACTCAAGCCATCAAGTCTCACAAAGAAGATACAGAATTTGCTAATGACCTTGATATAAATGTGACTCTTATTTTGAGGCTGATAGCAATGCCCAGTTGTTCATCATGGATCCTATTTTGAGGTGACATGTATGTTCTATTAATTGGTCACTAGGAAAGGTTCGCCAACAAATCCTAGGGGCTGTCCTTCTCAATGCATACATTCTATTTCCTGACAGCTATGCCTTTGGGGAGGGGACCTCTCCTGCAGGGCATCTTGTATTACTGACAGCAGCAAGACAACCTTTATATCTAATATTTGGCTATATAACCAAAGGTCATGAAATAAGAAGTAATTAGTCCACATTCTTTAAGCAGCCCCTATACAAATTGGGAGTGAATTTAGGTTCAGCCTCTCTTCATCCTTGTCCTGATACCTGAATTTAGATACATATTGCAAGAGTTTAATTTTGTGACTTCTGTTCTTCTGATTTAACATAAGATGCTTTTGAAATACGTGTTAATAATGTTTGTATTGCTTAGAACATATTTAGAACATGTAATTGTGCACCACCATGTTTCCTAATCATTTTGTCACCGAAAAGGCTTTATATTTAAATACCTAGAAACCGTAACGGTCAAAATAAGTTGTGCGTCGTTGATTTTTTTCTTCAATTAGTGGTAATGGGGATTACGAAAGGGGGACCATACATGGATGTTTACTAATGTACTTGCTTACCATTTGTCATTTTATGTACTTTTAGTATGGATGTCAAAGAGAAGCTTGGAAAGTGTTATGTTTAGCTCAATATTTTACTTTTTTGTATATTAGTCTATTTTATATGGATATAAACACATAAAAGAAAGCCCTGCGCTCAAACTCCCATCACTCTTGGACGGAAGCAATGGCTATAGTATTCATCAGCCCAGAATAAACATCAAAAAAATAGTTACCTGCGTACTATCCCAAATCCCTATGCTTATTTAGACAAATGGAGGTTTTTTGTTTCACTCCAATGGCCATTTAAAGTGGAAGCTCGCCTGCCACGTCACGGCAAACCTCTTAGGCGAGTCCTACACCGAACAATTCACCTTGCTGCTTTGAGCTAAAGGTAAAAATCTCTGATGAGACAGAAAGGGGTATTTTATATGGATGTCAATGCTCTTACCTGTTCCTGACTTCAACACTTTGCTCCTAGATATGTCTGGCGATCCCTTTTGTGAAAAGGTAGTACTGGGGCTCCAGAAAAAAAATTAGGATTATAGTTTAACTGTCAACCAGGGCTCAGACTGCCTTAGCAGTTTCGTAATTAAATTAGAAAAAAAACCACATTTCTATTAATTAATTTACTTGACAGCATCAATCATCTTTTTACCATGTCACTGACATATCTCATTTGGAGATAAATAATTACACACTGGATATTTCCACATACCGAACTCAGAAAGACGTATTACCTTTTTCTAAGAGTAGTAAAAGCCCCAAGAAATGGACAATGCAGTAGGTCACCATGAAAATGTACCACCATTTAGATCACTGTTTCATACATAAGACATAACTATTTTTTGTTTTCTATAGCTCAGAAAAATGTTTGATTATTATTTTCACAGGAACATAACATTATTACCAGTGTTTACAGTTTGATAAAGCTACTCATATAACTGAATTCACCAAAGGCCTAGGAAGAGCTACCTCCTAATGCTGGTACTTCATAATTTTTTATACCAATTAGTTTCAAATTTACAGGTTTATAGACTGTGATAAGCAGCCCAATTCTTATAATAGATTTAGCATCTGCAAGGTAAGTCTGGCCCACTGCAGCTGCTCCTTTTGCCCTGCGTTAAAGCCCTGCCTGAGAATTGTTCACAGAATGTCTCGTACGTTCATAGTAATTCTTGCATTACAGCAGGGCAGCTATCTAGGGAAAATAAACACTGACTCACAGATACTCCATTACAGTTTTATATTTATGGTATTTATGCACATTTGCTTTAGTGAGGGTGAAGTGTTAAATACTACAGTATATAGAAACATATTGGATTGATTCCCCTTTCATGTTAGGGGAATGTCCCTTTTAGTTACAAGGAATGGAGCCTACTAGAATTGGGGTACATTAATCCTGCCCCAAATAAAACGAGTTCTTGTAAAAACCGGACCCCTACATAGGTAAAGTGATAAATAGTCCAGAGTTCCAAGGGTGCTTGGAAGGTATGTAAGCACAACTTTTGATAAAACCCTGAATCTCAGGGTCTTATGAAACCTCAGGGTAATGGGACAATGTCACCCGGTCATAAATGTACAGTGCTCCTCAATATTCTACTTTGATTCAATGTTATCTAATGGTATCTAAGCTAAGTAGATCTAAAAACAATGTGTAGAAGAACTTGATAAAATAATACAAAGGCAGTTTAAGCCAAACATTGTTTCTAGTGGAATAACCGTTTTATTATATTTTGCATCCGTTACATGGGGCTGGGAACATGTTAATCTCATCAAACAAATGTAGAAGTTGTTTAGGGCACAGCCTCATATGTTTGTAACAGTTGTCATAGTTAACCAGGAACCTAGCAAGCTATTCATTAGTTGGATGGATTGCTCAGCAAACCTATAAATTGTTCTTAAACAGGGGTCTTGCTCACACTGCATGGTTATATATCTGACTGTGCCTGCTCTTCCAGTGCCTTAAGATTGCCTGCTTGTGTGATGATGGCTACATTTATTCAGACAGAAACATACGGTGCTTTATAATGATGACTGTCTGCAAGCTGACAATGCCCATCCTGTACCATAAATATTATACATTGTGCAGTGAACATCTGTACACGCATACTCAACATGATGCACTGTATATAGGTTTAGATCATCCAGACAAGAATAATATTCTATTCTTCACTTGGCAATGTAAGTGTATGGGTCCTAGGACAGTGCAATCCGTTCTTCTAGTTTTGCTATTAAGTAAAAAAAAAACATAAGATGATATAAAAAGTCTGTAAAGGTGTAAATATCACTATATATAGCACTGTTTAAATTGAGGGATATTAGCTGGTAATAACAGGTTTAGGATTAATGTCATTTATTACCATTTTTCACTAGCAGCTTGTGTCGGGGAAAAAATTAAAGGCGAGCAAACTGTTACAAGCTGTTACAGATCCACAGTGGAGACCAACTTTGCTAGGTCAAGGTGTCCTGTCTGTACGTGCCTATTCTCTCCTGACGAGGGCATGCAGTAAGAAGACACCTTGTACGAACAAAGAGACAGTGGATGGGATATAATTAGAATATTCCAGGAGGCTGCAAAAGCAAGTGAGACAGATAGGAAATCAACTCACCAGCAGCATCTACTGTAGCTCAGCTAGAATGAACACTAACTAATTATTATAGAGTTTTAAATGTGTCAGTTATTAGAATTTAATTTTTTAAAGTCATAAACCAACCTATAGAATTGTGAAACAAAACGTTAAGGAGTAATATCTTTATTAACAAGAAGATATTATTTATAGCACCATCTTATACTAACATGATAGAGACTTTGTAGACTTTAGTGCTTGTATTTCACTTTAACTAAATTCACTTCGCACAAGATCACAGCAGGAGATGGAAAGAACACTGCAATGTGCTATTATTTTCCAGATAAGCCAAGCACCCTTACATGTGGTGTAACAAACAGCTCACCTTCACTTAATGTTTTTTTTAAATGCAAACTCTCAGATAGCTCAAGCCATCCTAAACACTGCACTGAGACTACTGCTTTATTGAAGTTTGCATTCGTGAATCACCTTCATTTGTTAGTTTAGAAAAAAAAGATCTACTGACTACACAGAGAGGCTACAATGGGTGATATATGCCTGTTTAGTGTGCAGACGTGACTTGTTGATGGACGCAGAACCAAGTATTTTTGCCACTAAGGTTGTCGTAACCCTAAACTATGTGACTATACCTGCTTTAATTAAATCATATCTGAATCCAAATGATTGCTAATTTTTCAATCTGAGAACAAGTTAGATTCTATAGGGTCTCATATTATAACGAGTGTGATGTGAGGACTGGAAGCCAGTAGAAGAAACCGGACCAGAAGCAGAACCACCGAACTGGAATCAGAGCATCAGAGGCAAGTCCAGAATCAGAGTCCAGGGACAAGCCAAGTCAAAACTCACAGGGAATGTCAGAGCCAAAATCCAAAAAAAACAATTTCTAGAATGGGGTGAAGCCAGGTCAAACCAAACAGAAAGAGGAGCCAGAAGCAAGGTTAAGGGAAAGCTCAAATACGAAGAAATATAACTGGAACACAAACACAGCACGATAACACCAACCAAGGGCAGCCAGAAGAGTGAAGATTCTGCATTTATAGGGCATTTCCAGGTTCACCATAGGTTAAGACAGCATAAACTGGGACTCATGGTATCCCTTGTGCGAATGCCAGACCAAGTTTTGTATTCACATGAAGGGAAACCAATGTCCATTTATTCCACTAATCTTGTTATCATATTCCTCTGTGCCTGACCTCAACAGCGTAGCCAATAATGTTGAAGACAGAACTGTAATAAATTCATTTTTTTCTGTAAATTGGGTCTAAATTATCATCAACTGACAAGCAGATTTTTTAACATCATTTTTTTTGATCAGTGCTATTAACTGGTCATTAAAACCGTCCATAGCCTTTGGAGAGCTCTAGGACATTTATACGCATGGTGTTTATAATCTCAGTTTCTATGGTCCTATATGTGGACCATAGGAACTGTTTCACTTTGACATTTACTTTTCTTTGTTCATTAAGTGTTCTGCTGGATTGGACATGCCCATTGGGATTATGGATGTGTCTTTGTAATTCACATATAACAGCTATTTTGTAATTCCAAAGCTCTGCTCTCACACATTCCCTCAGGATTTTTGTTCCCAGAGCTCATATTGTAAAAAAGAAATCTTTATATACCTTTCTGTGTTCCCAGCAAGTTCTTTCAGCTTCATATACCTAAAACCACTTTTCCTCTTGTAATCTTATAACTTTTCATTATAAGCAGTGGTTGTGACTTATGTGACCGCTGCTCCTTATAGCCTCCTGTGGGAAGCGTCTAAATGAGTTACCTTGAGACTCTTTAATAAACCATCATGAATATTCTATGTGGCATCTCCCCAGTTCTGGTAACTAGAATTACAGTACTAGTCCTCATGCATCTGCTAACATGCTAGGATTTCATTTATTACATAGTAACTGGCATGGAGATGATAGAGGGGATTGACAAGAGAGAATAGATGGAAGGGAAGCAAAAATGAGAAGAAACAGAATGCCTTATGTAGAGAAGGCAAAGGGGAGAGAAGTATAGGATAAATAAAGGAGAGAAAGTAGAGTGAAAACAAGGAAAGGAGACAAGAGCAAAGAATAAATGAGAAATGGCAAACAGGGAAGAAATAAAAGCAAGAGAAGATAGAGGAAAACGTATCAGTCGAGAATAATGACATTTGGACCTCTGCTGCCAGTTGAAGTACTTTAGTGGCTATCACCCTCTTCTTTGTAGTGACAGACCTATGGGTCACCTCCACAGTATATGTAGCACACGCACACAGGGCCCTGCTAACTGTGGAAATTGCCCACTTTCAATTCTCCAAAATATTATCAGTCCACCTTTGCAGACATCAGACCCACCAAAAATGCTTTCAAAAATAGACATTTTAATAGTTTATTTTTATAATTTCATAAATGCAAAGTGAGTGAGAAAAATCTAAAATGAATATTTGGTGTGACAACAAAACAGCATCAATTCTTCTAGGTACACTTACACACAGGTTTTTTTAAGGAACTCAGCAGGTAGGCTGTTGCAAAGATCTTGGAGAAGTGACCACAGTTCTTCTGTGGATTTAAGCTGCCTCAGTTGCATCTCTCTCTTCAGGTAATCCCAGACAGGGTTGTGTGAGGGCCATGCCATCCCTCCCTGGACTACTTCTTCTTCCTTATGCTGAATTTGGCTGTCATTGTCATGCTGCAGAAAGAATGTGAGGCCAGTCAGATGCCTTCCTAATGGTATTGCATAATGGATAATGTAGAAAGCCCCTATCTGCCTGTACTTCTCAGTGTTAAGGAGACCATTGATTCTGACGAAATACCACTACTGCTGGACATCTTCTGATTGCAAAGGGAAGTAAACAAGATGCACAAGCTGCACTAAGTTGCCTTGGCCAACCACTGGGTCTATGGTCCTCAACAATGCCTGTCTCTTTGTGCTTTGTCAAAATAGCTTGGACAGAGTATGTGGAAACCCCGGTCTGTCTTGAGATTTCTGCCTGGGAGAGACCTTGCTGATGCAGAATACTGTAACTACCTTGTGTTTTGCTATGGTGTATGACTTTCAACATTAAACATCTTCATCAACATCATCTTGTTACTGAGCCGGGCTTTTCCTCACCAAGTGTGATTCCTTCTACACAGCTTTTTCTGTTTCTGTTAATTGTTGTGTTTCAACCTACATATTAGATTGATGACCATTAGCACCTGTTTGATATAATTGTTTAGTTAGAAAGAACAAATATCTCCCATAAGGAAGGAAATAGAGCGGGCCACAGGGCAGTTACTGGCACAGGGACAGGTTTTAAATTTGAAACAACTGAAAGATGTGCACAAGCTCAGTAGAATGCCTATTTTCTGCACTTAAATAAACGTTTTCCTTCATTAACTTGTAGTATGGTAGGTGAGCAATGAGCATCAATCTCAGCCTCTGCTAAGCTAACTGTCACTGTCTCATTGAGACATCCTCTTAGCAGGGCTCTGGAACGCATGTGGAGGAAAGAACGACATTCAATAGGGATGAAGAGGTGTACAATATTGTATATAATGCCACAATTGGTGATTATATCTCCTAATCTTCTTGATTGACACAATCTATAAATTATCCTTCCGCCCTGAAAATGATCTCTAAGGTCCAGAAAGCTGATGTGGTTTCACATGTTTTGCCAAGACATCAACTTAAGCCTCAATCTTTGTTAATATGACATTTTTTCTTTTTATGTTCTTATATATTGAATATCTCCTATAGTTGTGACACCACACTGTTTCTATATTATCTAACTGTATAATGTATTCCATTGCCGTTTCTTCTAACTATTAATGCATAACCTTTTTCTATACCCATGCTCGGACTTCCACCCACCTACCACTGCCTCACCTTTCCTAGTCTGTTTCCCACCATATCTTTTTACTCTTTAGCCTGTCTATGCATATATCTAGTAATATTAATTATTTAAACAATGTTTTCACTCGGATACAGTTACGTGTCTGGTGTACATCAAACATTTCTGTTTTTGTAATATAACCCTACTCCTTTACTCTACCTCTAGACTATAAGCTTGGTTGACCAGAGCCCTATACACCTGTAGTTTATGAAAGGCCAGATCTTTTTAAAATGCACTACTTGCTTTGTCCTGCTTGCCTGTTATACATCACTATGGCATGTGATGATGCTATGTTTTAATCAATAAATAGTTATAAAAAAACACAAGAGAAGGCTACAGGGATGCATGGCAGCTCTTTGCCAGGCTTCGGGTACAATGTCTTAATTTCCAAATAGAGTGCATGACACAGCGATCATGGGAGGCCTCGGGCAAAATTCTAGTGTGGGTAAGCAGAGAGAATTAAGAATGGGTCAAACGTATTACATGGATACATGATTACAAGGGAAAACAGAGGAACATGGGCAGCATGACATGGATTAGGAATGTGTTTCTCTACGCCTTCAAAAAACAGAAAAGCAGCAGACATACCTATGCCCACTGAGATGCTTATGATACAATGCTTACGATTCCCTAGAAGATAGGTTCCAGCGGCTTAAGATCCTGGAGGACTTGACTCTTGTGAGTCAACTTACAGTGACGGGGGCCAAACGGGAAGACACGTTTACCTATTACCTTACAAATTACTTACCTCTTTGAACATAGTTGAAATAGAGAATAAAAGCACAACTTCGAAAATGTATATAATACTTTAAAAAGTGCCACCACATAATTCTGATTGCTGTTGAAGAAACTACAGAGACATAAAAAAATGACTCCATTAAAAATTAATAATGCAAATTCATTTGTGGTTTGTTAATAAGTGCCTGCAGATATATTTGTTACCCCAGTGCAACACAGCCCATTTATTGAAGAGATAAATTAGAGGTTGGTGTCAGCGTTTGAAAAATGTTGTTTTATTGGCTGTAATTTGTCATGTTACCTGCTGGGTTCAGATGACAGGTAACCCACTACTTTGGAAAAAAAAGGCTTTTTTTAGTGTCATTGTCAAGGGAATATCCTAAACATGATTTATACATCCCTGCACTGTGACAGCTCCAGGCCGTGGGGAAAGATGGCAACTACTGATGTTGACGCAGCCTCTTACAGTGGAGAGTTTCTTTCACATTCAGTGTGAAACAGGAGGCAAAAATAAGCCTCTCAGCCCACCCAATTTGTCCTTTTTTCCAACTGACTCTGAAAGCCAATGATCTTAACAACAGTACGAGCAGCATAGAAGAAATAAATGAAGTGGATGGTCAATGGCAAAATGTTAATTAAAAACAGACGTTTTTATTATCTTACATCTAAGGCTGGTTTGCTATAAGAGAACATGCATAGGTTAAGAAAGGACCGCTCACATAAACATTAATTAAACTTGCCATGAACATCTGCACACCTCTTGCAGAACAGATAATGGCCTTTAGGAGTCTCCTCTCACTCAATAAACATAGCAATATGTTGTAAGGATGTCAGAACATCCCTGAGAAAACTCTTAGAATATGCAGCGGAAGAAAAAAAGCCAGATACTTATATTGTTCAATGCCACAACAATAAATAAATGTTAAAATGTTATAGATTAATACTCCTACTTGTGTTACGGGCTAAAAAAAAAAAATGGACAAACGTGGCAAAATTGGTTGTTAATGGCTAGGGTATCGGATAGCCGGACCCCGCAAGGTAACATCAGTACAGTTCCCTTTTACTGATTTTAGAATGGACAACTTCAGCCACAACCAAAAACATTTGCGAAAGTCAGAAAAAAAGCAATGGCTTCAGTCATCACTTTTATTTAAGCTACAAAAATATAGAAATAGAAAGATAGGTTATTTTGTTTTTGAAAATGATGTTTAAACTGTATTTATTGATTTTAGAAATCAAGTGAATTAACCTTTTCATGGCATGTGGAGAAACACCATTTACTATGGTTAAAAGTACCCCTTAAGAAACCGCTGCAGGAACTTGAATTGCAAACTGCAGTTATTATTAATATTAATAATAAAATATTTTTTAAAGAATAGGAAATAAACAGAGAATATTGAGTTACTTTTGTCAATGTTGGCCCATTCAGTGCTGGGAGTGCTTGCTGCATGTCAGTGTCACAAATTACATATTGTTGACCTTGCTTCTAAAATATAAAAATAATATTATCTTTAATGTGGTCACTACTGTGTGAAGTGTGTGTGTGTGTGTGAAAGGGATCCATGCTATGTTTTTGAATAGTATGGTCAATGTGGGCCGGACTGGTTTGCTGCATATGTGTGAGAAAGGGAGCAGTGTTCTAGGTCAATGTTGTCTTCACCCATTTCCTTCCTGAGACATTGTACTATTACTACTCTTCTCATCAGCACCCTCTTAAATGATAAGGATCACCCCATTGACTGGCTGAGGATTAAGAAGGCCAGCTACTTTTTGGGCCAACCTAGAAAAAAGCAGAATTACAATAACATGAACCATGGAAAAATGTCTCATCCCATTAAAATATAGTGTTGAATAATAGTTCAAGGGCAAGAATAGGGATATGTTAAACCCTGACCTTACATATCCCTAAAAAAGTTGTCACCAAGTTGTCCCTAAAAAAGTTGTCACCAACTTTTTGAATAGGAGAGCAAATAATGAACATGAGCCATATGCTAGAAGTTACGCCGTATTAACCAAAATGTGGAATATAATGGTGCTATGTAAAACAATAAATAATAATAAATAACCCCACAGTCATGTGTACTTTAATAAGAAGAACGTTCTTGTTTTTAGTTAAGTACCAGATATAGAGAACACATACTTCTATAGTAACCCCCTCAGGAAAGGGATGGCAAAGAGGAATATTTAAGTAGCCTTGGTTAAATGTATGTATATAAGGCATAAGAACGACAAATAGTTCTGCAATAGTAGAGTATCGGTGCATCTCTTTGTATAAATGTTTCCTATGTCCTAAGGTCACAGTTTAAGTGAGACCTGATAACATTAATCATGTGACACACCAGAGCCCTGATAGAATGCACCATCTGGGATCAGGGAGCCACTATTAGATGGCCTCGTAAGAGTTGAATGATATTTCTTTAAATATCTTGTGTGGCTAAGGGACTTTGATGTATTGATAGCTATTTATCTAACCGAAAAGGCACTTAGAAGAAGAAGGTGTTTACGTGATTTCATTTATAAGCAGATTTTCTGCTGTTTCTTTATACGTTATTGTGACTGAGGTGTTGAACCCTCACATGCACAAGACATTCTGAGAGTTGGAGCCATTTGGATCCTCAAGAAAGGACTGCCACTCCTACACAGAGACACTTGGGAGCTATGGTATCTCTAACTAATTATGGGTAGCATATACATACGCTTAGATATAAGCGTATTTGCTCGATTATAATACAAGGTTTTTTTCACAGCAAATAAAGGTCGGACTACAAGACTAAGATCCAAATCCCCCACATCGCTGCAGGGGACCTGGATCCTCCTCTCTGGTAGCCTCCGCTCCTGCCGGCACTTCCTCTGGGGGCTTCTATGCTGGAGCACCAGCATTACATAACCTTCCGGTGCCCCATCACAGAAGCCCCAGCGGAAGTGCCGGCAGCATGGAGGTTAGCAGAGAGGAGGAGCCAGGTCCTCTGCAGCACTGCAGGAGATCTGGATCCTCCTCTCTGACAGCCGGTGGATGTCTGCGCAATGCTGCTGCCGGCACTTCCGCCAGGGCTTCCGGAGGGCAGAGAGGCATATAAGGGCATATAAGAAATATCTAGGGGGCAGAGGGCATATAGGGGGTATAAGGCTTATCTGGGGGCAAAGCGATATATCAGGGATGCAGAGTGGCATATAAGGGGGGCGATGTGCATAACTGGGGGGCAGGTTGGCAAATAAAAGGAAATACATTAAAAAAAAAAACATTTTTCCCAATCATTTTATTAAGTATGAAAAAATAGTTTACTTGAATTAATATTTACTAGTAAAATATATTTCCTATAGGGTGGTCTTATATTCCAAGCTTTTTCTTTTTCCTAAATAAATATTTAATTTTTTTCAGTACTATAAATTAGATTAAATGTAAAATATGACAAGGAAGCAATTGCAACAGGGTCTTTTTTAATTTACACTCTTTATATTTTATTTATGTAATATAAAAATAAATATAATGTAATTAAGTTTAATATTTTGCTAAATATAGATTTTCAATTAACAATACACTCTGAAATTGAAGAAAATAGTGACAACATCAGTAAAGGAATAAAGTGATTGTATTATGTAACTTATTTTATTAATGTTACTAGATGTGGGCACAATATTGTTTTGCTTTTTCTTGGCAGTCTAAAATAATAAAAAAATCAAACATTAATTTATTTGTATATATAATATTTTGGAAAGTTCTTATCATATAAGAAGAACAAGTGGAGAGTTGTTTCCAGTAACATAAACACTGTAATTAAAAAACATTATTAACAATCATTCTCAACTATTAGCTATTCAAAGACTTAAGTAAATTGATGCAAGAGGCGTAAAAAATATAGCCTACCTTTAGATTGTAAGCTCGTTTTGAGTTACTGTGAGTCAAATTGTTATGTTATATATTGCCTGTTATGTCCTGTTTATCCATTGTGATATGGTAGCGCTATATAAAACAATAAATAATAATACATCTAAAATAGATTCAGTGCCCCATCTGCTTGCAGGATAGAAACAGTCAATTATAAAGAGAGAACTAAACCTCAATTGAGTTAAAAAAAAATACATGCTTTGCAATTCAATGTCCTGTCTAGAATGAAATTCTCAGATAAATGCCGCCAAAGAAACATCAGCACTTAAACAATTCAATCTAATTGATACATTTTAGTTAGATGTACACAGAAACAATAGAAAAGACACCAAATGTATATGCCTGTCCATATATATATATAATGTTTTATACCTCTCTCCCATCTGCACTGCGCTGAAAGTATGTATACAGCATATAACCTCTGCTCTCAGATTCTCAAGAACTAAGTAACTTTGCAGTTGTCGTTGAGCACCTAATCTCTCCTAGTATGTCTAAAAAAAAAACAATCTTGCCTTAGCTGGCTGAACTTAACTACAACTGATTGTCCTCAGCCTTTAGAGATGCATCTGTTGTATGTATACAATAATTAACTTTTTTTTTTTAAATGATACTATCAGCACTATATAACAGACCATATACCTTATTTTCCCCAAGTATAAGATGCTCCCTTGTATAAGACGAATTTTGGGGGCTGAAATTTAAAAAAATATATATTACATAAAGTTATTGTGCTGGCTGTCTGGGCATGATATGAGTGTGATTGATGTTAGCTGCTAGCAATTGTAAGCAATCACACTCCTATCATGCTCAGGCAGCAAGTACATGCACATCACTTTCAGCCTCCCTGTGTCCCCTACACACGGGTCAGTGCTGACGCACACACACACTCATTCATTCATTTACACCCCCACCTTACCTGAACTGCAGATCTTCTGGTGCCGCTCGCAGACTTCCGTGGGGGCCGCTGTTTCCCCTCTGCCTTGCTCGAGCAGGGACAGGAACTGAGCGGAGTCATGTGATGCGATGTGCATTCACGTGACTCCACTGGGTTCCTGTGTCGCCACGACGGATCAAGAGACGCTGCTGAGCAAAACAGGTAAGCAGCAAGTCCCCTTTCCGGTCCCCTTTTTATTAAAAAAAATATATCACCACTGTATAAGATGCACCCAATTTTTAGACCCCAAATTTTTCTAAAAAAGGTGAGTCTTCTACATTGGGAAATACGGTATACTGTAAATGTATAGGAAGATTACCAGTTTATTTAACCTTTCACTGCGACAGCTGAGTGTACTTGCATATGATTTGCCTGCTGTTTGCAATCTAGTAAGCATACAGATTCGCAGAAACTATATGTGTTTTTGGGGGGCTAGTGTTTGCACAGATTCTGCGATATGAGGTGAATTGTTGATCTTATCATATGTGTCTTGGGACAAACATGGAAGACAAAAGCCTGAGGTGTATTATTTTACTGAACATTTAAATCTACGAAAACTATCTTAAGTGTTACTAGATAAAATATACGTGCATGGAGAGAAAGGTAGGCAGAGATGATTACCTGCCTCCCTACCTCCTTACATGTGCACTACTGGTCATAAGATTGGGGTCACTTAAAAATGTCCTTGTGTTTGAAAGAAAAGCACATGTTGTCCATTACAACATGAAATAGATCAGAAATACAGTGTAGATATTGATGTTGTAAATGGCTATTGTAGCTAGAAACAGATAATGTATAATTAAATATCTTCATAGGTGTAAAGAGGCCCTTTAGGAACCATCACTCCTGTGTTCCAATGGCACAGTGGGTTGGGAGCTATGGTGCCTTCCCTCTGAAATGATCTTCTCTGTTCCTTTCCTCTTTACGTTCAGTTCTTTTACCCTCTCAACTGTTTCCATCTTATTTCCTACACAATGTTTGCCCACTTTTTGCTGTCTATGCTTTTCCTTGTGTATCTCTACAAATCTAGTCAATGTCTCTCTTCACTATATGCCTTCCACTGTCTATACGTTTCAACTCTTTCCCTCCTACTGTCTATTTACTGGAGCTTATTAACTAAAGCATGATTTGTGATGATGATTTAAACTGCTTTGTGGTGGACCTGCATAACACACTGTTACACTAGTGGGATTTCTTGAAAATGGAGCTGTTGATGTATGACGGGCCAACTCACTCCTTCTGAAGTTGACTTTCCAAATCTGGTCCCTCATTGTGAATGGTGAATTTAGGCATATGAAGTTTATTAGTTGAAAAGTACAACATTACAGCTGTGCCCATCTACACTGTATGCTCCTTTAACCCTTTCTCTCTAGTCACTGTATGTATGCCAGCTTTGTCCTTTTCTCCATGGGCCATGCCTCTGACAATTATTGCTTAACTTGTGTAGCTCCTCAACATGTTGTCCACTTCATCCAACTTTGTTCTTGCAATGTGTACCCTACCCTCTCACTGGATCTCCCTCAGCTTTGCCAGATTGTCCTGTCCTTCATTTATAAATAAACCTCCCTCTTTACAGTGTGTGTCCCTTGTCACTGTCTCTCCCATGCTCTCTTTACTGTCAAACTCTGTCTCACTTCACGTGATTCCCTTGAGCTCACAGTCTGGTTCTTCAAACAGATTTATCTCTGGACTGTCCGAGGAGCTGTGCTTTCTTCTCTAGAGATGATATGCTTGGGTTATAGATAGTTTGGATACAGCTCCTCGCTCCTCAGTGAAAGGTCCATCAATATTAGGAGAAACCGGGTGCGAGAGGCCCTTATACCTCGTCTAAATCTTTACCCGCATTACAGCTGCCAAAGATTATTCTTCCAAAGGGCAGCATGCGATGATACAGTATAAATCAGGAAAGATGAAGGGGGAAGGGAAGTACCATTTTTCCATGGTCCCCTAGGGGATTCAGGGTAGGGATTCACTTTGTATTGGCTTTGTAATGATGTACACTGCATGCTTGGGACATTTCCTCTAATCCATCTCTGCTGGGCTGGAAATACCTAATAGATTAAGAGGACTGCCTCAGCCATACAGACTAAAATATCCCTGTACTTTTTTTATTTGTTTAACTAATTAATTTTATGTTTTCCTCCGTAATGTACCTTGCAGTGGAACCCTCTGGCGTGTTCTGCTTTTGAAAATAATTGATGGAATGAAACAGAAAAAACAGTTTGTTGGCTTGTTAAAAATGGCTGCCATCATTATTGTAATTTTTGTGGGGGAGAAAATTAGTATAAATCTGTGCTCTGCAAAGGGTTAAACCTTGCATTGTTTTTCTCTGTTTTTGATCTCTTTTAATATATGAATATAGTACATTCTACATGATTATTATCCTGGAAAAAATGCCCCATTGCAGCCTGACATGATTAATACATCACCCTGTCATGCTAACATCTGTAACATGTTTAACCCCTCAGAAACCTTTTGTTGTACAATGCATCATATTGCCACTTAAGCAGAAAAAAATCTAAGGGATCAGTGTCAAGTTTAACTACTTAAGTGCCATTTATCACACATTCCACGAGCCATCTAAACAGGGTCACGGTGTGTGATATTCTTAATGGGTCATCCTGTCTTGCCTAAAGTGTACTAATGACAGTAACATTTAAAATAATCAATGTCTAAAAAATACAGGTGTAGAGCTATGCTTTAGGTAGTGCTGTTACAAGGAACACTGTGTATTTGGTGTATATCTAGTTGTACTGGAGATATCAAATGTCATAGTAATAGCAATCACATTTTTATGAGACAATCCCGATTTCTGGGAATTTTTTTCAACATTGGAAGTCACTTGGGGTCCTGGACCAGTTGGGGAGATCTTCTGATTTCCCCTGGCTAGCCCAGGGAACTGTAAAATCAATGGCGTTCTGTGCTGTAGCAGCAGAGACCTATATTGCTCATCATCTGTTTCCTACCAAAGTGTTGCATGGTAGCTCCTTTAGTAAGGTCCCACCCTGTTACCCCCAACCCTCACCTACTATGACCGCACTCCTTTGCCTCTGGCCACACCCTCCCAACAGTGACCTCATTTGGACGCCTGAAATATTGGGGGTTACACATATGCCATGTGAACCAGCCTTGTGTGTTGCTGTAGTTTTGTCTGTGAAGTAGGGCCCCCAGTAAGAAGTAGTTATAGCTTTTTTTTTAAAAGGCAGCCTGCTTAGGAATATAGTTCAAACTTACTATTAATGTATGCTTTTTCTTTATTTATAATAAATACATATAACGCCTTACACTCCCTTCTGGACAGGGTTTGACGGTTTCTTATTGAAGAACCCTGCCATAGACTGGCTCATCGTAATTCATTAACACCCCACAATATGTGCGTGGGTGTGATGTCACAGGATCTTCTGAAAATACCGCATGGAACTCCCCAGGTTCCATCCAAAGAGGTGCCATCTGAGGTCCCAAAAGCTTACATAACTTTTATGTTTTTTCTACATTAGCACAATAAAATGTATCAGCCTCAACTAACGACTCCATTTTCTCCTGGACTAATACAGCTGTATTTTTTTTCTTATCTTAATATGCACACATCGTCATAGTGTGAAAGTGACAAAACAGCTCCACTTTAAACATAAACTATATAAATAAAATACAAATTCATCTAAATGATGCAAATCAGTGGGTTTCAATGTCATATGTTATGTCCTGATAAAGCCCTGCCTCCCAGTCCATGCCCCATTTTTTATTAGAAACTTGTATCATTTAATACATGTGAATGAATTGATTACGTATGAAAAATCCCTTTATAAATGTCAATAAAGCCTGACTGGTAGAATATGTATGTTATATATGTTGTATGTTCTTCATAATGGGGCATACTGTTTTATGAGTTATTTGGACGGTTTCCAATTTACCAAGACTGTGACAGAATTGCTGAGCATGATGAGAGTTTTAATTTGCTGATGCAGAATTCTGTGTCCTGGCGTAGCGCAGTTAAGTGTAATTGGGCCACAATGTTTTTAGCAGAAACTAAGTGCCTGTGATTTCTCCCCGGACCTTATCTCCTCAGTCTCTGCCAGTATTAATTTCATAGTCTTATAACAACTTAGGCAACGAAAAGGAATTGGTAATGAACCACCATGAGATACTATTGTTCCTTCTACTGAGGGAAAATGTTACTGTTCTACCCTTATTAAAAATAATTTCTTAATTATAATACTTACATAGTTTAATCAATGACACATTTATTGAATCCTAAATAGAATTCGCACAAAGGGTTTGGGAGGGATGGGAATCTGCTGTTTATGGAGAGAAGAATTCAGCAAGATAAGGGACAATGGCCCTAAGAGAAAACGCTATTTTGAGCAAAATGGTCTTAAAGAGACAGACACTGCTTTCAATGGGACTTTAATCAATAAAAAATCAATAAAATCAATCTAAAAAGAGAAAACCGCTTAAGATTTAGAGCTGAAATTGGTGGAGTATTCAACATCCACAGCTCCAGGTCCACTTATGTCCACGTGTTGGACATTTCAATGCTGACAAGTATGGTCCTTGGTAATAACATGACAGGGCAAATTTTGTGGTCCTATGATTAGTAAACCTATGTCCAACATAATCTTAGAAATTCTTGTAATTGTGGACTCTAGGGCTGCATTAAAATCATTGCTGCTCACAGGGTGCATTTTTACAAGTGCCTCTTATTAAAGTAGAGTGCGGTCATCCTATCTAGATGCTTCCAGTGCTTGTTTATAGCACATAGGGGATTCATAGGGGACTCGCTCTACTAAAACCACGCGTATTAGCCCGGTACATGTGTGCAAGCCCTTTGAGTACTAAAAGATTCAATGAACATTATTAACTCACTGTGCAGACATGACTTCCAGTAATCTGTAAAAAAAAGAAAAATAAAGGGACCTCAAATTACATCTCATGTTTGCCAATTGAAATAATAAATGATCCTTGGTGTTTTACTACAATTTATTATTCAAACTCTTGTGAAGTAGTTTCAGGTGGGCCCTGAAAAGTAGTTTCAGGGCCCACCTGAAACTACTTTTCTAGCAACTATACTGATTTTGAATGCATGCTTTAGTTTTGTGGATATTATCTTAGAGTATTCAGGTAACCACAGAACAGAAGCACCTTGATCCAAACACATTTGTTAATGTAACTGAATACTTCTTCCATCGTGAATTTACTTCATATAGCCTGAAGATATACAGGATTACTGCTCAAATTCCGTAAAGATGTGCTGTAGGAGTCAGTCATGTCAATTTCTTAAATAAAATGTTTTAGAATTAAATAATGAGGCTCAGTGAGAAACACTCTGTGGTTGTCCTTCTTTCTTAAGAGAATACACAGACAGTATGATTAAATTTCATTATTTTATGAAGGTCAGCTATGGATGTAGTTGTCTTCTGTGCGAACCCTAGAACATCACTGCACCGTGACACTGATAAGAGATAAACCTTACATATAACCGTTTAATTTTGTAATCTTAACGCTTGTGTTTACAAATTCACTTTCACCTGTTAATCATTAAAACCAGTTATTTGACAGAACACAAAGTAAACATAACAACAATATTAAAACGGATTCTTGCCAAACCATCATACGTAAAACAAATTCAGACCAACATAACCAACTTAAAACAACTGGGTGGCATTGGTGTATCATCTGTATCCCTGCTGAAACCCCATTACCATCAGAATCACAAGGGCAAGTGCCTCAGGAGTGTCCTGGACCACCAGTCACCACACCAGTAGGTACCAGCAGCCAGGGCCGGCCCTATAATGGGGCCAACTGGGGCAATTGCCCCAGGCAGCACTTTAGAAGGGGCGGCACTTTGCCGCCCCACGCGTTTTTTTTTTTAAGCGAAAGAGAGTGAGAGGGGCGCCGAGTGGTTTTTGTTTACCCGCTCGGCGCCCCTCTCTCTCTCCCCTCTGCGGCGAGTCTCCCTGTTCGGTCTTGATGCCGGCTTGTAATGCTGAGCGCCGGAAGTGGCGTCAATTTCCGGCGCACAGCATTACAAGCCGGCACCGTGGCAGAGCAGGAAGACTCGCCGCAGGACTCTTTAAAGGTAAGTACCGGGGGGGGGAGTTTAAAATGCCGCCGACGCCGGCGGGGGGCGGCATTTTAAACTTCGCCCCAGGCGGCGTTAAGTCTTCGGCCGGCCCTGGTTCCAAGCCTCCATTTCGATCCTGGGCAGGAAATTCAATCCTGCACTGCTGGTCTTCTAGCCATGACAATATAACACTTCTATCCACATCCATTTTCTAAAGCAACCACTCCACCTCCTTGCCCCCTCCGGCTTCACCAAGTAACATGTTACCCATTTGCCACAATGCCATCTTTGTCCACCAAACATCTTACCAGTACCATGTTTGTCCAAAAACAGCCTGTCAGCGCTCCAACTTTAAGGAAGATGCAAGAGACAGAGCTGTACCTAGATCCTTTTGCACCCAATGCAAAAACAAAAAAATGAGCCCCAACTATATTGTTACAGAGGATATTTTGAGGAAAGTAGATAAATAAATAACAAGAAAAATAATGTTACTAGAACTGCATAGTGTTAAAAAAATAGTCAGTGATTTATTCACATTTTGTGCTGATCAGGGCCTGAGCTAGTGTTTTGCATGAGCATAATGGGATATTAGGGACAAGAGGATAATAAACCTTTGGCACTCTAGTGTTGTGTACTATTATCCCCTTTATACATGTGCAGGTTTTATAGCCTAGCCTCATCAGCATGCAGTTAGCCAGACATTGATATGATACAATCCAGCTCATAGTGGACATAAGCACATAGCCTGACAAATGTGGTACCGCATAACTCCCATTATTATATACTGAGCCAGACATTAGTGGTGGTATAGCATGACTCCTATCTTCAGTGGAGTAACAGATGTTGCAGCAGTCGCTACTGCGATGGGGCCCATGCCTCTAGGGGGCCCGGGTGACCCCATGGTCCTGTCTTCTCATATCGGTTCAAAATAGTTTAGAAAGGGCCCTTCTGACCTAGATCACTCCAGTCCAGTTCGGAAGGGCCCTTTCTAAACTATTTTGAACCGGCACGGGGAGTAGGGACGGTATTACAGTCACGTTATGTCACATGACCCCCCGGTGAAACCAAGGCACTTCTCACACTTGACAGGAAGCTGCTAAAGAGGTGAGCATAGATGTCACAAGTATGTGTGTGTGTGTGCATGGTGTATGCATAAGTATGTGTGTGCATGGATGTGTAAGTGGGGGTGAGATACAGTGTGTGTTAGAATGAATGTGTACGTGTGTGTTAGTGAGTATGCGTAATTTGTTCAGAAGTGGCAATAACAAAACAGGCACAGACAAGTTTGGGGCAATCGTGGCACATGCAAGATGCTTCATGGCAACAATGACACATACCAGCTGTTTGGGTCAAAGATGGCACAGATAAGCTGTTTGAGGGCACTGACAAGCTAGGGGCAAAGATGGTACAGGCTGTTTGGGGGTTAGGATTGCACTGATAAGCTGTTTAGGGCAAAGACACTAAACCTGTTTGGGGTAAAGGTGGTGGTCATAAGATGTTTAGGGCAAAAATGGCACATGTTACTTGTTGAAGTAACATGTTTGCCTGTCATAGTGATCCAGACAGTGTTACAGCATGACTGCTATCATTATATAGTGAGTCAGACACAGTTGGTAGTACAGCTTGACTCCTATCATTACAAAGTTAACCAGACATTGAAGGTGATACAGCGTGATTTCCATAATTAGACACTGAGACAGACATTGGCAGTTGTACAGCATGACTCCCATCTTCTATAATCATAATTTTCATTTGCACTTTGTTGCTTTTTCACTTTCAAGCACTTTTACTCGCACTATTACTAACTCTCTATTACACTCTTACTCACTGTCTCTTACTCTTGCGCTCTCTCACTCTTACGCTCTCTCACTCAAACTCTCTCTAACTTAATCACTGTCTGTTACCTCCTCCGTCGTCCCGCGGGTAGGGGAGCTGAGACGCAGCCCGTGCGTCCAGCCCCCTGCTCGTTCCGTTGACGGGAACCGCTGCCGGGTCTGTTCCACTGGGGCGCGCGTCTCGACGTCAGGAGTGCCGTTCGTACATGCACGAACGGCTAACTCATCAATATTCATGTCGCTTCTTAAAGCGACATTTATCTTTTTTCCTCCTCCTCCTAATTAGGTGGGTAGGAGGATCCAGAGATTGAGAGGGATACTTAAACCCTCAGTAAGCACTTCACCTTTGCCTGTGATAGTGCCTAATAGCCTTCACTGGTGTTCCATTACTGTTTTGTTATTGTTGGTTCTGACTCCGGCTAGTTTATACTTTTGATGTTTGCTCCCTGCCCTGACCTCTGTTTGTGACCCCGACTACTCTTCTGCCTGACCCCTGAATTTATTATTTTATTCCTGATTATTTTGTACTTCACTACACTCCTGTGTCTGCTATACACCTCCATGCTCTGTTGCTGGGCTCTCCATCTCCGCCAGGAGGCGCCTTTCCAATTTCTGCAGCGTGGATCCACTGTCTCTCACACGCTCTCACACTCTATCTCAAGGTTTCCCTACTTTTTCTACCAACTCCTTTCCTGCAGCTCTACTCCTTCTCTAAACTCTTCTTGTTATTCTGTCTTCTTTCATTGTACACTTCCCTGTAACCCAGGCCTGCAGGAGCACTGGTGTGAAAGGGCAGAGCCTACAGACACACAGCCGTGGCTTAATGTATTTTTGCAGGGGTACTCCAAGGGGCCAGAATAATGCAAACAGATTCGTGGAGAAACCCTTCTCTATCTCCATGAATCCGCTTTCATTATTCTAGCCTCCTGGAATAATTTTGCAAAAGGGTGGAGCCATGGAGACAGCCACCCCTCATTCATACAATCCGGGGAGAGGGTGTACCCAGAGCCTTTTGCAAATGTGCCCCAGGAGTAAGTGGAGCTGTGAGAAAGCACACAGGAGAGTGAAAGTGGTTGGTGGAGAAGGTAGGGAGACTCAGCCAGCACAGACTTCACTCCTCGCACTGCACTCCCCACTCGATGTGCACGGAGATATTCAAAGCATGCGGGTGTGGTGCAACCGCCTAGGCGCGGCCCTGCGTGTGGGTTTTTTTATTGAGCCTATTAAATGTGTCCCAATATTTCTATACATTTCTTCATGCAATTTTTGTTGAGGCTGCTGCTTTAAGTCTCCTCATAATGGATAAACTCTGTTAGCGTTGTGCTATGTTGTGTTGTCCCTTTATAAAAGAATATTAAGTTGTTAGTCATTTCATAAAAAAAGATCAATTACCTATCAAAAAGTTGAAAATGTTTTTTTTATTACCATCAAGCATTTATTTTCATAAATATGCACAGTAGGCTATGGGAAATTCTACTAAATGATAATGTTTTTAAATTGACTTTTACACACTAACACACACTCTGGCAGACATTATCCCCAGCTCTGGCTGTGTGAATAATGAGAACTAATGAGAAAGAGATGAAAATATTTTACATTGATGGCAGATAAGGGTCATTGGCATTTCCTGGACTCTTTGATGCCATGGAATTTGCATTAGGTATTGACTGGTTTAGACACCATTAGATTATATTGATATTATTTGTGATTTTTTTTTACCTTTTAGCCTCACTTGTGAAATTGTAATGTATGATTATGTATATTTCTTTCAAGATGGTTAAAATGCTTCTTATTAAGAATGATTATTATCCATTATGAGTATTATAGAATATTAGTGCATTGTAAGCAGGCATGAAACCAATATGTTATCTTATTTTATTTATAGAATAAACTTTGTTTAACCCCTTCGCGACAAAGGCTGATTTTCCTTTTTGTACCCTTCGTGACAATGGCTGTTTTATCGTTTCTGCGGTGTTTGTGTTTAGCTGTAATTTTCTCTTAACCCATTTACTAAACCCACACAAGTTATATATTGTTTTTTTCAGGACAAGAAGGGCAACACCAGCTAAGCAAAGGAAGCGACTCGCGATCGCTTCCTAAACCCGTTTTTCGGCGGCGGGCGCCGCCATGTTTGAAAGACGTGCAGTCTTTCAAACATGTTTTTTTTTTTGCTCCTAGGAGCGATCGGGGGGGGGCGGGAATGGTTTTTTTGGTGTTGCTCAATGCCTCGATGTCGAGGCATTAGAGCAACACCGTTTGAGTGAAAAAATCGATCACGGATCGATTTTTTTCACCCGTTTAATGACGTGCCGGTCCTGGCACGTCAATTGTCATAATCGTCACGATTTTGAGTGACGTGCCCGGACCGGCAATTGTCATCAAGGGGTTAAACCTGAATAGTCCTATGTTTACCAATATTTGCCTACCCTATGTTATTTAATGCATATTAAATTACTTACAAAGAAATGTAATATGCATTATTTTTTAGGGGACATTATTTTTTAGGGGACTGCCTAGGAGACTGGGAGTTATCTTTAGAATAGTCGCAAGTCTATGTCTATGTACTGTATGTCAATGTAGCAGCTCAAGGAAAGAAGCAGACGCTTTTCTGATTCAATGACATATGTGAAGATGTTGTTTTATACACTCTGGGTGTATAAAAAGGTTTCAGAATTGTAAAAACAATATGGTAGTAATCATACTGAGCAGTCTGTGTATTGCTAATGCAATGATATTGTGAAGTTTACATATATTTGCCACAGAGCCCAACCTCTTGATCCACCTCAGAAAATGCTGTTTAGATACGTACCCAAAGTACCTCACTTAGCAATTAGCTATGTTACTGGACTTAGCATGATATTTCCTGTAGTGATATGTCATGTTTTTAAATTAAGATCTACACCAAAGGATAAATGAACTGTATAAAATAAAAATACACCAAGAAACCTACATGTATTAATTACTATACTGGCAGAGAGGAACGATTCCTCGCCCATCTACAAAGCACATCATTTTATAGCATCACCTTATAATTAAAATACAGAACAGAACACTCCACCCACGTCTTGCACTACAGACTAATTATTAAGGATAGTTTTGAAATGTGCATACATTTTATTTACATATTTCAATTACTTATTTTTTCCCCTTATAAAAGGCCACACACTTTGCTGTGGGTTACAACATTCTGGCAATAAAAATGTCATTGGTGTGGGGGAAATTAAATCTTAAAAACAAGTTACTTTAGTTATCGCAATGGAAGAAAATTACAACAAATTAAAACATACCCAAAGTTAATTTTGTATTGGAGACAATGGTACAATTGTAAGTGTATGTAAAATCTAGTTATATAGAGCAAAAAAAAAACCATCTCCCACGCTTCATATTTTCCTTTTTTATACTGGTATATACGGTCATTGTGTAGCTATGCATATAAAATTTAGTTTTAGGTTTTTTCCTTGTATTGTAACTAGTAACTAAAATACAATATAATTAATGATTTCTTAACAGAATAATCCTTGTGAGTTTAAATTCCTAATGATATCAGAATTAAAATAAAAGTTTAATATACCTAAAAAATGTGGGTCAGAAATGGCATTTTGAAAATATATAAATCATGCTTGTCTGTATTGAAGTTTGAAGGTGAATTGAAGTTCTAAGCATCTAAACTTCACTTTGTATTGCAAATCATATAAAGGGCGAAGTTTGTTCTTCATGATGAATTGTTAACATGGGAAGTCATCTCTCTGTTTAACTATTCTTTATGCAGGGCAGATCAGCCCGTTTGACATTAGAAACTTCTTAAAGCACAGGGAGTTTAAATATTCAACTCACCCACTCTTGTTTTAGTAGATACACCATGTACTTTGTAAGGTTCTTGAATGTTAAACACTTGGATAAAGCCACTGAGATTTACATTACATATGAGGTGACTTTACCATGGATTATGGGAACCCCAAATATTTTGTTATAAATAAACTAGCAAGGAGAGATAGAAGAGCGATATGAGGATGCTTATGCATTTGATATGTTGTGTAAATTATTGTTACAAGGGAGTTTACGAGTGCAACATCCTGCATATGTGTCATTGTCAAGTGCACAGCACATAAATTATTTGCCTCTGTAATTGACTATGGTATTAATATATGTCATTTAATTATGTGGTAAATAAATGCCAGTATTTCATCATTAGGTGCTATACTACATAAGAGGTAAATTCCAAATAAAAAGGTTTTGTTTGGACATTAAGCATAGTATTGAACACAGTAATGTATTGTAGCACTGACAACATGTGTTTTATTTTATTTTGCTGTAATGCCTGCCTGAGTTACACACCAGTGTTTCCTCTAAGGTGAGCAACCTACTACCGAAACAGGTAAAATGGATTAATAACAATGAAACTCACAATAGATTAGCTTTACACACCCAAGATAGATTCACATAGCAGAGTCGTAGCTAGCTCCTTTTTGGGCCCGAGGCAAGAATGGAAAATTGTGCTCCCAGCTATTTTCTTTGCAGTGGTTATTTTATTTGCACTGCCCTTACGCACACCTGTCCATAAACACACATACACACTGCCTTTACACGCACCTGCCCATAAACACCCATAAATGCATACACTGCCCTTACACACACCTGCCCATTAATACGCATACACTGCCCTTACACACAACTGCCCATAAACACACATATACGCATACACTGTCCTTACACACAACTGCCCATAAACACACATAAACACATACACTGCCCTTACATGCACCAGCTTACAAGTACACATATACACAACCCTTACACCCCTTTCTCCCCACCTCCTTCTTTTCTCATCTTCCATACTGTGCTGGGAGCCCGAGGTCTGTCACTCCAGGCCTCTGCTTTAGTGCTCCCTCATCACTATGTGCCGGCAACTTACCACCGAAACAGGTTAAATTGATTTATACCAATGGAGCTCACAGTAGATCAGCTTTACACCCCCAAGATTCACATAGCAGAACCATAGGTAGCACCTTTTTGCATCCGGGGCAAGGATGGAAAATTGTGCCCCCCAGCTGTTTTCTTTACAGAGGTTGTTTTCTTTACACTGCCCTCACACACTTCCTTTACACACACACCTGTCCATTAACACGCATATATGCATACACTACCCTTACACACGACTGCCCTTACACACACCTGCCCATTAATACGCATGTAAGCATTCACTGCCCTTACACACAACTGCCCATAAACACACATATAAGTGGTTACATGGTAATTTAGGTTGAAAAAAGGCACAACCTTGCTTTTGATTCAAAAGAATGCCAAACCCCCACATTGAAGCAACTTTTAATTGTGTCTCAAAAAGAATACATTTTGCTCCAAAATTTGATTTCTCACTGGATCTTTACATTCTTCTTTGCTAAAAGTAATCTAGCCCATATTTAAAGGCATCTATCGAATGGGATAGCACACAGTGAATTACCATATTTGCTCGATTATAAGAGGACCCTGATTATAAG